>VYZW01003381.1:10527-21095 GCA_013401315.1 Balaeniceps rex | reverse complement strand
CCACCACCCCCTGCACCACGACATGCACACACACACGCGTGCACACCACTGGGCACACACACTTGCATGTCCACGCATGCCCCGGGCACATGCACACGTACACGCACATACATGCACATACGTGCACACGCCAGGGACGGACACCCCCCTGTATGCGCACGTGCACCCCTTGGAACACGTACAACGCACACACGCGCGCATGCACACATGCACATGTGCACGCACATGACACCACATGTGCACGCACGCACAGACACCCATGCACATGTGTGCACACACCCCCCACCCGCGTACGCGCTGCGCGTCTGCACACAAACACCCCCCAATGTGCACCCATGCAGAAACTCCTCATGCACGCACGCTTGCGCGCACACTTGTGTCACCACACAGCTGTGCGTGCGCACCCGCGCGCGTACATTCCCCGCACGCGGGGTTACACGTTTATATTCGCGCGCAAACACACGCGCGCACCCCTCGCACGCGCAGGTGCGCACCCACAGCCCCAGTTGCACAGTCCCCACGCACAGACACGTTGACGCGCGCCCCGACGCACGCCCCAATGCATCGGCGATGCCGACGCGCAGCCCCGCTGCGACTTTGCGCCTTGCTCCTGGGCCACGCCGTAAGTTTTCCTGCAGAAAATCCTGCGTGGGTTTGACAGCCTTCCCCGTGCAGCGTGCGCCCGGTTCCTCCCCAAAACCCCGCCGCCTGCAGCCCCCCGCAGCCGAAATGCCCTCGAGAGACGTTTCTGCCGTGCAGTGGGTTGCGGGTGATTCGGGACCGGGGTGCTGTCACCGTGCATGAGTGCAGGGCGCAGGGCTCGTGGGTGCTGCGAGCAGCTGCGGGGGGGAATTTGGGGTGCTGGTGTGTGCGAGCAGGGCAGGAGTCAGGGACAAGAGGGTGGTGAGAGGCCCCGGGGTGTTCTTGCAGTGGCTGATTCAGGCTTGCACGGCCGCTCGTCCTATCGCTGGTGACAGGCAGGCACAGAGGGGTGTGAAGGGATCCATGTGCGAGGGCGTGCACGGACAGATCCGTGTGTGCAGGGACAGGTCCATGTGCGTGGGCGTGCATGAGCAGATCTGTGTGTGCAGGGACGGGTCCATGTGCATGCATGGGCAGATCCATGTGTGCAGGGATGGGTCTGTTTGCGTGGGTGTGCATGGACAGATCCATGCGTGCACGGATGGATCCCCACGTGCACAAGCAGATCCGTGTGCATGGATGGCTCCACATGTGCATGGATGGATCCCCATGTGCACGGATGGATCCCCACGTGCACAAGCAGATCCGTGTGCATGGATGGATCCACATGTGCATGGATGGATCCCCACGTGCACAAGCAGATCCGTGTGCATGGATGGATCCCCATGTGCACGGATGGATCCCCACGTGCGTGGATGGATCCGTATGTGCACAAGCAGATCCGTTTGCATGGGCGTGCATGGACAGATCCGTGTGCACCCATGTCCATGGATGGATCCCCATGCGCATGGATGGATCCATGTGTGCACAAGCAGATCCGTGTGCATGGATGGATGCCCACGTGCATGGATGGATCCCCACGTGCACAAGCAGATCTGTTTGCATGGGTGTGCACGAAGGGATCCATGAGTGCACGGACGGATCCGTGTGCAAGGGAGCGCACAAACAGATCCAGCTGGGGATGGATCTGGGTCACAGAAAACCCACCGGCGTCGGTGGGTGCACAGAAAGCCCTGCCTGCTGCTTTGGGGATTTTCCTGCCTGCTGCCTGTTTGTTTGCAGGCAACTGGAAACAATTAGTCGCCACGTTGCCTTGCAAAGTGTTCGTCACCCCGACATTCGTCACCCCGACAGAAGCAGAAAGCAAAAATCCTCTGCAAACGCAACTGGATGCAAGCGGCGGCCCCGGGCTGCGGCCGGTAGAGTGATAACGGGGGGCGGGGGGCACGTGTCGGTGACAGCCACCACATCCGTGCTTCGAGGAAGCGGCCGTATCTGCTCCCAGGGCCAGAAATGCCGACGGGGTTTCCGAAGCTGCTGAGACTTTTTCTTGGAGCTGGGATAACCCCAAGCGAGCGGAGGGCCGGGATCCAGGACCCGGCCGAGGAACGACGGGGATTTGGGGTTGGGGAAGAGCTGGGAGCTGTCCGGAGATGGGGACAGCAGTGGCAGCGCTGCAATGGCATCAAATCTGCACCAGTTTATGGGTGCCACGTGGGTCCTTGTCACCCACGGGTGGCCCTTAGCAACTGCGCGCAGATAAACATTGATGCTGAGGAAGATGAGGATGGTGGGAGGAAGGACGCTGGGGTTAAAGATGAGGCATACTCACAAAATAACCCCTTTCTCCTCCCAAACGCCAAGAAATTATCTTCATTTTCCACGACGAGCTGTCCCGGGAGCCCCAGCAGCACCCAGCAGTGGGAGGACGCTGGGGTGGGCACCCAAGGGACACAGCTGGGTGACACCAGCCCTGGGGGGGGTGACTCACGGGGACCCCGTGCCAGCGCGTGAGGCCCTTTCGCACCGGCTGAGGACCGCGCTCCTTCTTATCTCCCCGCACACTCATCTCCCCCCTTCCCCATCCTTTGAAGTGACCGGAAAAGTGTCACATCCCCGAGTCATGGGACAAGCGAACGCGGGCAAGGGGACAGAGGGACAGAGGGACAGAGGGACCGTGCTCGGTCGATAATCCACCCCCTGCGTGACGGAGGGTGAGAGCAGCAGCCGCCTTTTTTTTCTTTTTTTGGCAGGGAAGTGGCTTTTGCCCCTCCTCCCCCCCCCAAACCTGCCGAAATCCCTGAGTCATGGGGCAGAAATAGACGTCAAGAGCGGCTGTGGGTGACAGCGGGTGCAGCACCCCTGTCCTTGCACCGTGGCCGGCCTCAGCGAGGCAAAATTTGGGGTGAGGTGGACCTGGTTGTCCCTCTCCCAGTTGCAAACTGGGACCAGTGGCACTGTCACTGCTCCGGTACTGCCCGGAGGCTGCTGTCCCCATCTCCCCTGCGGCCATTTCCAAGCCCTGGGGCTGTCACCCAGGGTGGGGAAGGCAGGATGAGGCTGTGGGCGCTCGTGGGCATCCTGGGGGGCTCCCCAGCTCTGCTGGCCCCCAGCGCAGGGGGATGCAGGGATGCTCCCGGCTCCGAAGGGCCTGGACCAGACGCTGGTACCATCCCATTCGCAACCACATCTCCTCCGTGTCCGAGGTTGGAGCACCCCCGGACCTCGACCCTCCCGCGCAGGGAGCTGGGGGGACGCTGGTCGGGCAGCTCCAGCTGCAGCCATTCCCCCTCTTCCCATCCCCGACGGGCGCCGGAGCACATCCCAACCCAATACCTCATTTTGGGAGGCTTTTTCAGGCCAGCGAGCACCAAAGCGGGGGGGTAAAACCTGCAGCACATCCGAAGCCCCCCCCGGCTTCATCGCCGCACCAGCCTTGGGCTGGAAACTGCCCCTGCGGAGAAAGTTATTTCCAGCAAGAAAGTGCTGCGAGCTCTTAATCAGTTCCTTCCCCAGTGATTCACCGCGGGGCCGGGACGCTCTCCCCGCAGCCGGTGGACGGACGAGTCTCGCCGGGAGCTGCAGCGGAGCCAGGACCGCAGGGCCCCCCCCACCCCGTCCCCCCCCCAGCACGATCCGGGCTGGAGCGGTGTGTGCCCAGGCTGGAAATCCCCGTGGGAAGGTCCCGAGCCGGTTCCTTGAGGAGCAGAGGAATGTGGGTGGCAGGCGCTCCCTCCGGCCCGCTGCCAGCGGTGGGGACTCGGGATGTCACGAGCGGGCGGCAGGATGAGGCTGGAGCCTTCGTTCCGCAGCAAACCCCCAGCTTCCTCCCCTCCATCCCTCCCGTGCCGCCTGCTCCAGACCGGGACCCCTCTGTCCTGCTCTGGATGTCCCCATCCTGCCCCAATCACCCCCATCCTCGGGGTCCCCCAGCAGCAGCCCCCTCCCCGTGGGGTGGGCACCCATGGGAGGGGAGCGCTGGCTGGATCCGGGCACCGGGGAATCGGTGGCTGTCGGCTGGCCAGGCTGGGAGCGCGGGAACCGCAGGGTCAGGCTGCGTCCGGCACCCGCAGAGAAAGAAAGTCCCTTTTTAGAGTTATCATAACCCGGGGTCCGGCCGTCCTCGACCGCAGAGGCTCCCGGGGGACCCGCCACCCTCCCCGGCGCGCGCTGGGGGGTCTCTGGGCACGGATAAAGCTCAACCCTTGGCTCGGGGAGGGGTCGCCCATGCCAGGGGTGCGTGCCGGGTGGCGAGGGGGGACAGAGGACGGGTTATGGACCCACATGGGTCACCAGCGCATCCCCAACCCTCGCAACCGGGGCTGAGTCACAACAGGCTCCGGCTCCGCTCCTCCCTCCACCGAGGAATGTGGCCAGAGCCGGAGCCAAAAGCCTTCCCGGGCAGCTGCCCGCTGGCACCCACCGAGGCTGGGGGGGACAAGGGGGGGCAGGAGGTGCCACCGGCAGCCCCTCGGCTGCTGCGGTTTCGGGGTGGCGGCAGGAGGCTGCCCACCCTGCGGCATCTCCACGTGCCCACGCTCCGGGGGGCTGCACCCATGGGTGCCCAGGGCTCCCCAGCACCCCCAGTGCTGAAGCAGGGTGATTGGGGGGGGGGTCACAGCCCCCACTGTGCCCCATCCCTTGCTCAGCCCCACACGGGGAGCGCCCGCCGGCTTGGCATCACCCGGTGCTCGTGGCACGGTGCCGCGTGGGTGCAGCCCTGGCACCCTCCAGCTCAGCCTGGCTGGAGCCAAGCGGGTGCTGACCCATTGAGGGGGGGTCTGGGGGCTGCGCCGGGAGCAGCTGGGCGCAGGTGGGGGCGGGCGGCCGAGCGGCGGCGGGGGGAGCCGGGGCTCTGGGCCAGGACCGGGGGCAGGATGGGCAAAGGGCTTGGGAGCGCTCCAGGGAAGCCTGGCCTTGGCGCCGCGGTGGGGGGGACCAGCAGCACCCACCCTGGGAGGGCTGGGGGGGGGTCCCCGGCTGCCGCCGGGGCCGGGCACGAGCTTCTGCCAAACCCTCGCCGGGATGCCACAGCCCTCGGGCTGCTGCGATGGATGGAGACGGCATCATCCCTGCCCTCAGCACGTGTCCAGGTGGCTGAATCCCCCCTTTTCCCCCCCAAATTAGGCATCCGCACCCCACGCGGGTCCGGCCCCGGGCTGGCAGGGTGGCAGCCCTGTGCCACCCACAAATGCGGGGCCGCACGGGGTTGTTTCAAGCCACCGAGCCCCAGCGATGGAGATGCTGCTGGGGCATCGTGAGGAGGGTCTGGAGCCGCCCCGGCCACGAACAGAGGAGCCGTTTGTCCTTCCCGCTGGGACTGGTTGTTTATCCGCAGCCGGAGTTGTTTACATCAGCGACTGGCCCCGATCTCCACCACGGACACCCACACGTGGGGCTCCGTCCCCGGCTGCACCCCCCGGCTCCCCAGGTGCCGCCCGGGGCTTTGCCGGGGAAGGAGGAGGAGAGGGGACGGCTCGGGGCGTGCGAGAGCCCTGGCGAGGGCTGAGCGATGGCCTCATCCTGCTCCACACCCAGCAGCCGTCCTGCCCCGCCGCCAGCAGCAGCTCTCCCCTGCGCAGGATCCGGCCCCGGGAGCTGCAGAGCCCCTTCCCCTGCTGGCATCCTTGAAATCAGGGGGGGCCCCCGGCCCTGAGGGACACCTCTGCCAGCCAAAGGGACACTCTGGGGGACAAGGATCGGTCCCTGGGTGCCGCAGGGGGGCGGCGGGGCTCAGCCCCCATCATCTTCCTCGCTGCGGATGGAGGGAGACCGAGACAAGCGCCTATGGGGCCAGCTGGATGGATGGGCACGGGGCTGGACAGACAGACAGACCATCACCCGCCAGCCCCCCGGCAGCGTGCAAAACCCCATAATTTTATCGCCTGATGCCAGCCCTGATCCCTGAGGGGCAGCTGGGGGCTGGCTGGTCCCCGAGCGGGGCTCAGCCCCCAGGAGAGCCCCGCACCCTGGGGTGGGGGGGGGGACACACGAAGGGCCCTGCTTGCCGGGGAAGGAGCCCTCGCCTCCCGAAAGGAAGCGGCTCCTGCCAGGAATTCGAGGCATTACTCAGCCCAGCAGCCAGGGATCAGCTGTTTTGGCTGTGCAGAGCCTGGTTTTCATTAACGGCGGAGGTTTTAGCACCGTAAAGCTGCCTCCTCCCTCCTTCCCGCAGCTCCGGGATGGCCCCCGAGAGCCCGAGCCCTACCTGGGGGGGACGGGATGCCGACGGCAGGTCGAGGGAAGCCGGCGGCGGTGGTGGTTTAGCCCTAACGACCCTTGGCTGGCTGAGCTCCCCGCGGCTCCGCGCCCGGATCCGGCCCTTTTCCATCGCAGCGATGCATTTCGGGCGGCCGTTCGGAGGCGTCGCGGCGCCGGGGGAGCTGCCGGCGCCGGGTGTGCCGATGCCACGGTACGCACGTGCTGCGAGCCCACCTGCGCTGGCAGCCCGGTGCCAACTGGTTCGTTTTGGGCTGAAAAGAGGAGATTTGGACCCGCTGCGCTGGCTGGTGGGAGCGAAGGTGGCAATGAGGGGGTGAAGAGGAGGTTGGGGGGTGTTGCAAAAAGCTCCCAGCCAAACTGGGAAGGGTCTGGAATCCACTTGGGTTTATTAAAAGCATCTTTGGGGCTCTGGGAAGCCAAATAAATGCGTTACAAACACCCACTCCAACCCCCTGCTCCCAGACAGCCCGGGTCTGGCATCACGAGAGGGGACACGGCAGGACCGAGCGCAGCCGGCATCGTGCCGGCCTCTCTCGGTGAAAAGCCCCGAGCCGGTGAGCGCAGCCCGCTCCCACTCTTCCCACGCCGATGCCGATGCTAAATCCGGCCTTTCCCATCCTCCTCGCAGCTGGACGAGGTGCCGCTGCCTCCATCCCGGCGGCCTTGGCTTCCCTCCCAGGGGACGTTGCCCATCCCGACACCTTCCCCCTTTTTTCCCCATCCTCTTCCCCCCACCCATCGCAACCTCCATCCCCACCCGAGAGCGGAGCCGAGCAGCCCCCAGCGATGGGGCGAACCAGCTCCAGCTGTTTGCACGTGGTTGGAGACTCCGATTTTGATGCATTTGCTGCTTTTTCCAAGAAAACCAACGGTCCTTTCGGCAGGTGAACTGTTCCCCTGCTCAGGCAGGGAGCAAACACCGCATCCCACTCCGGGAATCATCGGCCGTGCCACGGAAGCAAGGAGGGGGTCGAGCAGAGCTGCGAAGCGGGGTGCTCATGCAGGCACGCAGCAAAAACTGCTCAAAAATTGGGTGCCGCAGCAGTTTTGCGGGGGTTGCGGCTCATGTTTGGAGGAGGAGATGCTGTGGTGTAGCCCGGCTCGCCCTCCTCCCAACCGATAGCACCACGTGTGCCCGGCCGCCGGGTCGTGCACCTACGCCAAGAGCATTGTATCATCGCCGGGACAGCACAAACAACCTTCATCCGCCACCAGAAAAACACAGGCTGATGCATCTTGGCATGCGCTGCTGCACCTCCGCCCATCTTCCCTCCCGGCAGCCCTCCAGCCCGGGGGACCGCCGGCAAAAACGGCCCCACCGGCCCCTTCAAAACCCCGTGGAGCAACGTGCTGTCGCAACGGGGCGGGCGGAAACGGTACCCGGCGAGGCTGAAGAGCACGAAACCGCAACGGGGAACGTGCAAGGGCGCTTGTGGCCCCTGCGAGCGGGCGATGCTCGGGGGGCCCCTCGCCTGGACCCGGAGTTTGGGTCATCTTCCATGTCCTCCTATGGGGAGGATGCAGGATGGGGGCCAGGGTGCTGAGTGCCTCCAAGTCATGGAGAGAGTCGGCAGCCCCCGGCGTGATTCCTCCCACCCCAAGCAATGAGATGGACCAAGGATCCTTGAAGATCTTGGGAAAAGCTTAAATTTAGGGGCTGAGATGAACCAGGCGAGTCCCAGCTCAACAAGGAGACCCGGGTGCGAGCCGGGACCCATCCATCCCCGCAGCCACAGGGAAGGGGCTCCACGCCGCTCCCCCTGCCTGGCAATGCTACCGGGTCAGTCTGCTGCTGCCACCCCCTCCTCAACACTTGTAATTAAATATAATCCAGCGGAATTTCATCCCGCGGCCGCCGCTGTCGCATCTGGAGGCTGGTGTGGTCTGCTCGTAGCCCTGCTTCATTTCCAAGCAACCACAAGAGTTTTCCAGCCTCTTTTGATTAGCGTGAGGTTCCCACCCCACCGCCCTCCGCCAGTTTGCCCCGAGCGGAGCCAGCAGCCCCACGCTCAGCTGGGGACCTTGGCCGTGATGTCCCCAGGGGTCCCCAAGTATCCCTGAGCTGTTAAAATTCATGATGACCCCCCCCCCTCCCCGGCCTGGTATGGCCGTGCCATCGGCTGGGGACAGAGCCCGGCTCCCGGTGGCTCGGCGATGGGGACCTGCCTCCTGGCAGCGAGCGATCCCGCTTCCCAGAAAACAACCCCGGGATGGAACACGGCAGCTGATCAAAAGGGAGCTGCCCCACGGCCTCGCTGGAGGCTGCGCCGGGCTCTTCCGCACAGCCAAAATGTCAGGGGTTTTGCTCAGCCCGATGCTGGTGGCACCGCTCCGTAGCCCAGTGACTGCCCCCAAGGGTGGGGGAGCCCCTGGGTGTCCCCATCACCCCTCCCTGGGGAGCACCCAGCTGCAGAGCGGACGCCGCACCACCCATGGGTGCGATAAACCCCTCCTGGAGCGACCGGCTCCCAGGTCCCAGCCACCCAACAGGTCCCTCCTGCTGTCCCCGTGTCCCCCAAGGCCTCCCCGTCCCCATTCACGGCATCGCAGCAGCAGCGGCTCAGCCACATCTGGGGCCGATTTTCCATCCAAAGCCACATCGGCCTCTGGGATGCAGGAAGCCGCTCCGGGAAAGCCCGCGGGAGCGAAGGAAGCAGCCGGAGGGGCTGGCTCAGGATGTGGTCGCTTGACCAGGAGGAAAGTGGAGCTGGAGGGGGGCAGAGGCAGGAGAAACCTTCCCCCCCCCCGTCGCCACTTGCCCAGACCCAGCCAAGAACAGCCTCGCAGCGGCCCTGGGGATGGGATTACGCCGAGCTGGAAGCATGTCCTCCTGCGAGCCCAGGCGCTCCATGACCTCACCACCACGTGCCTGCGACGAGGAAGGAAAAGAGGAAACTTCTGTTTTTTTTTTTTGTTGAAGAATAACCTTTACCCGCGCTTTTCATGGCGGGGGGAGAGAGTGTGACCCACAGCCAGCACCACTCACCCTTTCCACGACAGCGAGCATCACCCCAGGGTGACGCCGAATCCTCCCAGCCCACGCGTTGCTCCGGCTCCGCTCCCGCATCCCCAGGCCGTGGGGACGGAGACGGGAACATCGCTCCCGGCCATGCTGGAGCTGCATCCACCTCCCCAAACCCACCTCTGCCTTGTCCCGGGGGCACAGCCACCCCTCAGGGCCACCCTATAGGGGTCATCACCGTGCACCTATGGGTGCTGCATCCCCCACCCCGTTGCACGTCCTTGATGCACGTCGAGGGGATGCTGCAATGCAGCAGCCAGCGTTAGGAAACGAGGCCAGGGGAAGTTGTGCCCAGGCTAATAAACACATCGAAACCGTTTGTGGTTTCCGCATGGGTCGCATCCTCCCTTTCCCACCCCCTCCCCGGTGATGTCCCCCAGGGCTCGGCTGGTGGAAGGCAGAGCCGTCGGCTGAATCCCCATTGCACCCCAGGGCTGATGCTGGAGCCGCCGGCAGATGCGGGAAGGAAAACGCCGATTAAAAAGAAGGAAAATAGGAATTCCTCCCGGCGAGAGCGGCACAGCGCTGGGATGGAGCCCACCTCCATCCCCAGGGATGCCAAAATGACACCCGGCCGCAGCAGGGAGCGGGGCAGGATTCGGAGCGGGGGACCCCTCGGTTACCCCGAGCTGCTGGAAACACTCTGGAAAAGCCGGACACGAGCTGGGATCAGCTCCCTGGGAAAAGCCCAAACGACTCGGAGCTGCTAATTCCACCTGCCCAGCGCCGGGATTCTTGGCTGGGAGGTCCTGGGGTGGTTTGGCTTCACGTCAGCCCTTCCCCTCGCAGATGAGGTTCAATGTCACCGCAAGGTTCCTGACCCCAAAAGCTGAAGCAGGGGGGGAAAAAAGAGCCAAATCCCGGGAAAGTGGCTGGAGCCACGGCTGCACCGCACCCCTCCCAGCGTGGAAAAATGAAACCGGAGCCACTCGTGGGCTGAAATCCCTTTTGTTTGGGTGGGGGGGAAGGTTTACAGCGAGGGGAGCTGAGCACACATGGGGTGCTTCCCTGCACCCCCAGCCCCTGTCTTGGGGGGGAAAATCTCGCTTCACCCACCCCCCCCAAGCTGAACACCCCAGCGTGCAGATGGAGCCTGAGCATCAACCCCCTCCTGAAACACCCCAGAGCCCCTGCGGCACCCGCTACGTGGGGACAACGGGTGGCTCCGGGGACTCAGAGGGAGGGAGCACATGCCCCAGCCCCACCTCAGGGACCCCCCACACCCAGTGCCCTCATCCCTGGCCCCAAACCCACCTCCAGACCCCAGCCCGGGTGCTGTGAGGACAAACACAGCTCCGGGTGCCTCTGCCACCCCCAAAGCCAGAGGATCCCCCCCCCCCCC
>VYZW01003381.1:0-10497 GCA_013401315.1 Balaeniceps rex | reverse complement strand
CCAGGCTGTGGATTTAAGAAGAAATAAAACTTAATCCCTACCTACAAGGGTGCGAAGAAGCTTCCAGCTCCTCTTTGTACAGCGCCTGGCGCTGGGAGCGAGCAGGACCCGAGCTGCTGTTGTAATGGAGAGAAGATGGATTGGGATTGGGATTAGGATTGGGATTGGGATGAGAGCCCCACAGCCTCCCCCCACCCCCTCCAAAACCCCTTTACTGAGCCAGGGAGGTAAATTTATCCTCCCTGACATCAGGGCCAACGCTTGGCAGCTGGGTGCTCGCACCTCCCAGGGCTCACCTGGCCCAGGGCGGCCGTGCAGGATGCGGCCGAGCATCAGCCAAGCGTTTTTTTTTTTTTTTCCTTTTTTCCCCCTTGGAAAGGGAAAAGCGGCTCCAGGTTTGCCGCGGGGTGGAGCAGGGGGGGATTTCCTGGGGTGAAGCACAGGAGCAGGGCAGGGGGATGAAGTCAGCCTCCCCGGTGGCACCGCATCTTCCGTGGGCTGGGTGACGGGGCCGTGCACGCGGCAGGATTGCTGCTGTCACGGGGCAGGATACGTCCCCTGGAGGAGCTGGGGCAGGGAGCTGGGTTTGGGGGTGTCCGGGCAGATGTTTCGCGTGCCGGAGTCACAACTCACCCCCCCACACATCCCCAGGGTGCTGCTTTTGGGCTGTTTTCCCCCAGATCTTCATACATTCCAGCCGGCTTCGGCTGCTGAGTCACGCTGGGCCGGTGGAGGAAGAAGGGACCTGCGTGGGGACAAGGGACCTGCGTGGGGACAAGGGACCTTCCCACCGCCCGCTGCCCCTCGCGAGGAGAGACTCACCAAAACCACACCAGGGAGGAAAAGCATCGGGCGCCCTCGTCTCCAGGGCGCCCTCGTCTCCAGGGCACCCTCGTCTCCAGGGCACCCTCGTTAATGGGGCACCCGCATGGTTGGGGCACCCTTATTAACAGGGCAGCCACATTAACGGGGGGCCCTCACCTCTGGGGTGTCCTTGTCGCCAGGACACCCTCATCTCTGGGGCACCCTCGTCTCCAAAACGCCCTTATTAATGGGGCACCCTCGTCTCCGGGGCACCCTCGTCTCCAGGGCACCCTCGTTAATGGGGTACCCGCATCGCTGGGGCACCCTTATTAACAGGGGAGCCACATTAATGGGGGACCCTCACCTCTGCGGTGCCCTTGTCTCCAAGACACCCTTATTAATGGGGCACCCTCATCTCCAGGGCACCCTCATTAATGGGGCACCCACATTGCTGGGGCACCCTTATTAATGGGACAGCCATATTAATGGGGGACAGTCACCTCTGGGGTGTCCTCGTCCCCAGGGCACCCTCATTAACGGGGGACCCTTTACTCTGGGGCACCCTTGTCTCCAAGACACCCTTATTAATGGGGGACCCTCACCTCCAGGGCACCCTCGTCCCCAGGGCACCCTCATTAATGGGGCACCTGTGTCTCTGGGGCACCCTCGCCTCCCTGACACCCTTATTAATGGGACACCCTCATTAATAGGGCACCAGCGTATCTGGGACACCCTCATTAATGGGGCACCCACCATCTCAGGGCATCCTTATTAACGGAGCAGCCACGTTAATGGGGGAACCCCACCTCTGGGGTGCCCTCGTCTCCAAGACACCCTTATTAATGGGGCACCCTCATCTCTGGGGCACCCTCATCTCCAGGGCACCCTCATCTCCAGGGCATGCTCATTAATGGGGCACCCTCATCTCCGGGGCACCCTCATCTCCAGGGCACCCTCATTAATGGGGTACCCTCATCTCTGGGGCACCCTTGTCTCCAAGACACCCTCATTAATGGGGCACCCTCATCTCTGGGGCACCCCCATCTCCAAGACACCCTTATTAATGGGGCACCCTCATTAATGGGGTACCCTCATCTCCAGGGCACCCTTGCCCCCGTGGCACCCTTAGTAATGGGGCACCCACGTTAATAGGGCACCATCATCTCTGGGGTGACCCTCACCCCGAGGGCACCCACATCTCAGGGGCAGCAGCATCTCGGGGGCACCCTTATTAACTGGGCACCCATATTAATAGGGCAACCTCATCTCTCGGGCACTGGTATTAACTGGGCACCCTCATTACGTGACACCCTCCCCTCCAGGGCACCCGGAGCATCCCCCTCACTCCCACCCATGCCCTGTTTTGACAGTCCCATGGGTGCTGCATCCCTGCGGAGCATCCCATGGGCATCGGGGCTGGGTACCCCGAAGGCAGCCGCAGCGTGCAGGGGTTGGGGAGCACCCATCACCCCTCTGCCCCCCCGCAGCGTCTGAGCAGCTCCGGGCCTGGCTTTGTGCTTTGCAGAGCCAGAAACCAGCTGTGGTTTGGAAAAAAAAGAGGAAAATTGGAGTTTTCCTCCTCCGTAGGAATGAGGCCGGGGGAAGGAGAAGTGGCTCTGGGTCCTGAGTGGCCCCGGCGAGCCGCTGATTTCCTCTCCTCCCTGCGTATTCGGGGGAGGATTTTATTTTGCTGACAGAAATGATATTTGGGGCACTTTTTTTATTCCGGTTTCCTCCCGGCAACAAGTCGGGGATGAGTCAGAAATCCAAAAGAAAGAAAAATAAATTTAAAAAACAACAACAACAACAAAAAAAAAAAGGGTAGCAAAAGCGAAACTCCCACCCCTCTTGTAAATAATTACGGCGCGGGAGCCGTGGAGGCTGGAGCCAGCGCAGGCACCCCCAGTGCTGAGCGGTGCCCCGGGGCCGGATCCCGTGGGATTTTGGCGTGCTGGCATCACCGGATCGAGGCCAGGTTACGCTGGGATGTGTTCCCCACTCCGTGCTGCTCCGTGCCCCGGCGGTGTCGGGCATCGAGCGTCGCTCTCCAGGCAGAAAAACCCCACGCTGGCCTTCAGCGCCAAGCAGGATTTTGGCAGGATTTGGGCTTACTCAGGCTGGAAAGGAGCCGGGGAGCAGGGGAGGAGATTTAACCCCTCCAGCCACCTCCATCTCTCCTCTCCGTGCCCATCCCGCGGCGCTTGGCCGGGGACCGGAGGTGACGCCAGCGTCCCCCCCTCCCAGCGCAATGCAACCGGCTGCTTCCCGTGCCCCGAAAACGTGGGGCCGGGCAGGTGGTCCACGCGGACATTTGCAAATAGCCAGCGTGGTTTGGCCAGACACGCTGCCCGGCGCTGCCGCGGTGTTTCTCGTCCTCGCCGCGGCCGCAAATCCCCGCTGTCCTTCCGAGGGGTTTTGCCAAATATGACCCCAAAACGGCGGCGGGGACGGGGCGGCTGCAGAACCCCCCCCAACCCAGTGCCTCCTCCATCTGGGTCGCACCTCTCGCCAGCTCTTAATTAACGAACGTTACCAAAACACCTTCTGGTTGGAGCGGTGCCGGCTCCGTGGGTCATGTGGCACCGTCATGCAACGCTGTTTACAGCCGAAAAAAAAAAAACCCGCAACAGCCTTCGGCGCCGGGTTTTGGCAGGAGCGATGGGTTTACTCAGGCTGGAAAGGAGCCGGCTCTTCCCGGGAGCGGAGCTTTAACCCCTCCAGCGAGCCAGACGCCATCAAATGCATCTTCCCCAGCCTCTTTCTCTTGGCGTGGGGGCACCCATGGGTGCGGAGCGCGGTGCTGTGCACCCCAGCAGGTCCCCCGGGGCCCTGCAATCCCCATTTTTACTCTTCTACGAAGCAGCCACCACCTGCGTGCCGGGGCCGGGTGTATCTCGCTCCTCCCCAGCGCAGCGAAATGCTGCTGAAAAATTAAAAACAAAAGGGGGAAAGTTATAAATAACCAAAATAAACAACCAAAAAAACACCCGGCTGCAAGGGCGACGGCGAGGACGGTGCCGTACGGGGCATCCCTCATGGGTGCGAGGTTCCGTGGAGCAGGGCGTTCCTCTCCGTCCGCCCCAGACTGCCCGTGGCCCCGGGTCTTTGCCGTCTGCTCTTGATGTCTGGGTTTGCACCACCCCCAGAGCCAGAAGCATGCTGCTTTGTTATTTTATTTTATTTTATTTAAATGCGAGCTGACATTTTCAAGCAATTGCCCGATTTCAGCATCTGGAACCAGAAGGTCCCTTCTTACGGGCCGGGGTGTCTACGAGGCTGAACCACCCCGGCTGCCACCCCAGGTTCAGCCCTGCCCCGCGGCCTCCTCTGAAGGACCCGGTGAGCATCCTGCACCGCTGCTCCAGCCCTCACCTGGAGGGAGCCGACCCCCAGCTCCTCCATCGACACCTCCATCAGCCAGACCCTGAGATGGCTCAGAGACACTCGGCTCCCTCACGTCCCATAGACCAACCTTGGCCGAGGTGTCACCAGCCTTGGCCAAGGTGTCACCAGCCTTGGCCAAGGCGTCTCCAACCAGGCCAGTGAAGACCGTGGAGGTGTAAATCTGCAGGCACCAGCTCAGCCCCACCACATCCCTCCAGGACCACCTACGTCCCGTGTGAGCAATGACGCAGTTTGCTCTGTGACCCCCCAGGAAGCTGCTGGTGGCATCTCAGGAGGCATCAGTCACCTCCCAGCTTCATGGACCTTGGCCTTCGTCTCTTGCCTGTCCTAAAAGCCACCTTGGAGGCTGAACTAAGCGCTGGGAGATGCTCAGATGGCAGAAATCACCCACAGGGGACGCGGAGCCCCTTTGCCTGGCAGCTCCATTCCCCAGCCCCGCCGGCTCCTCCAGCCCTTGCCGATGAGGGACCTGGGGACTCGTAGGGATGAGTTATTTTCAAAACCACGGGTGAATCGCCTGGGTTTGCTATTCCCTCACCCTTGCCATGCCCGTTGGTGGCACGGCCACGGAAGACCTTCCAAACCAGGAGAAAAAGGCACTGGCTTTGGGTTGAATCCACGCTGAAGATGCCACCTGGGGCTTGCAGGTAGGAAGGGACCAGAGGCACGGCAAAAAAAACAGAAAGAGCGAGAGTCCAAGCCTTCAGGGATTTGGATACTCTTCTCCACAAGCTTTCACAGAGCAATTTTAGGACCTGATCGATCCCTTTCCAGCTGCCAAACGGTCTTGGACGCTCATGGCATTCAGGCACACGTCCCTGCCGGTGTCCAGCAGAAGCTGCGCTGGGCTGAATAAGATGGTTTCTGCTCCCCAGCCAGCTTCCCATGGGAGCCAAACAATGGGGAAGGTCAAACCCTTTCCATTATTTATAGATGGAAGGACGTTTTCTGGCAGGCGAGAGTTGCATTTTGGCAGAAAAGCCGAGCATTTGTGTCCCAGCAAGCCCTGACTGTGTCGGTCTGGAAACAGCGCGGGGGGACTTGGGGATTTCATGGGACAGGGGAGCGTGGGCAAGTGTGGGAGATGCCACCTGACGGCAGGAGTTGGGATTTTGCTTAAAACACCTCGTAGTGCTCCTAATCCTGCTCCAATTCCCCCCCTTTCCAGCTCTGCGCCCTTTGGCAGCGGGCAGGGTGGGAAGGACCCGTGACACTACGTTGAGGACGCATCCCACGAGGTGTGAGGAGAAACCCACCCTAGGAACCTCCTACCGTGGGCTTTTCCCCACCCAGCTCACGCCGCGTCTCCCACTGCCCCACGCAGACGACGTCTGGTCGCCCTTTCACAATTTCCTCCGGAGCTTCTCCATCGAGCAACACACCACGAACCCGTGCTCGGCGGCATGCTCCTCGCCTGTCCCCTGCCAGGGACCTCACGGTTGGCTCCTAAACCAATCCCACCACCCACGAGGTCTCTTTGGGCGTTGACTCAGCAGCACATCACCTCGGGAAGGGAACCGCTCATCGCAACCCACTGCGGCATCACCCGCTCGCAGCCTTTTTTGGCTGCGCCCTCCGCACCCCGACCAGCTCAGCGTCATGTGCTGCCACCACTCGTGCGCCGCCTCATTCACCGCCTTCATCGCCCTCCCTGGAAAGATGCCGGTGAAAATGTGTTTTCCCTGGAAACACCTTCGGTTGCGCCGCTTGACCCCGTCCTCCTCCCCGTCGTGGCCCCAGGCTCGATATCTAAAGGCAAATCTGACAGCCAGGCTGCGTCCGTCGATGGCGATGGGTTTGGGTCCCCGACCGGCTCCGGCGGCTCCATCCAGGCGAGAAACTCCACTCATTTTCTTCGCGGGAAGAGTTGGGGCTCCCGGGTTTTGCCGAGCTCCTTTTGCTGCCGTGCCGAGACCCCGTTGGGTCCCTCAGCCTCCCAGGACGAGGGATTTCATAGAATCATAGAATGATTTGGTTGGAAAAGACCTTTAAGATCATCGAGTCCAACCGTATTTGGTGGCTGAGCTCTGCCCACCCCCGAATTGGTGAGGTTTTAGGGGCGGAGGAAAGTTCCAAGGGCCAGATCCTGCTGCTAGAGAGGGTGCTGCTCTGGGAAGCTTTTGGGTTAAGTTCACCCCCGGTTTGGGCAGCGATGATGAGGAGGGAAGGGGTGGGAAGCGGGACGGAGGGGCAGCACCAGGGCGACGGAGACGCCAGCTCCTCCCATGGGGGAATTCATCCCAAAAGCCAAAAGCGGAGCAGAATAAGCCCCTTCCCAAGCTCTCCTTGGGCTCGCTGGGGTCCTGGGCTGCTCAGGCTTCCCCGCACCAAGGACCCGATCCCCATCCCGGAGAGGGACACGTCCACGGGCAGCGATGACGTTGGAGGTCCGACCTCCCCGCCCCACCTCCCTGCCCTCTCCTACCCCCAGCCGGTGCTTCCCCCGGCACACATCCTTCCCCCCGGCACCCATCCTCCCCCCGGCACCCATCCTTCCCCCCGGCACCCATCCTTCCCCCCGGCACCCATCCTTCCCCCGGCACCCAGGGCATGGGAAACACCAAGCAGCACCTCCAAAGCCTCCAGGGATTCGCAGGAACTCGGCCACCCCCGAACGCGCTGTAACCTGCTCGTTTGCGTGTCCTCGTCACCTCTAAGCAAACCGTGCGTTGCCGGTGCCCTTTCGGCACCCAGCACCTCTGGAAATCCCTGGGTGGTGGCCGGGCTGCGCTGCCGGGATGAGAGACGCTGGGGAGCGAAGCAGGATGGGTCCCACGCATACAGGGTTGGCCCCGGGAACACCGGTTTTCCCTCTTCGCCCCAAAAGCAAGATGCTTTTCGCAGGTTTGTGGCCAAAAAAAGCTTTTTATGGGGCTGTATGTGCCGTCACGGCGCTCCTGCCCTGTCCGTGGGCCGGGTGATGGCTCGGGATTTGGGGGGGACCCAAGCGATGCTTGCACCCCCGATTCTCTGCAGCACCTGCAGCTCCCTCGTTGCTCTTTTCCATTTCAGCCTCTTCAAAGGAAAAAAAAAGTCAGGATGCGAAGGTCACCGGTCTCCAGCCGCATCCCTGAAGCTCAACCAGGAGCCACCGGCCGTGGGCATCCTCGGCTGAGCCGGGCACAGGCGCCTGCCGCCCTCGTAACGCCCAGTGCATCACCCGCTCGTGAGCATCTTCATCATCCTCCAGAAATGAGAGAGGGAAAAAAACTCAGCAGCGGGTTAAAAAGGCAGAGGAGGGTGGTTCTGCTTCTGAAAACCCCTCAAGGATGTTGCTGGAGGGATTTTTTGGAAAGCCGACGGACTAGAAAAGCGCCGGAGATCTCCTCCCGCTCCGCCGAAGAGACGGGATCCAGCGGCACGCTGGCAAAACCGGGATAACCCAGAGCAGCCGCGGAGCGTGGGGCTGGGACCCCGAGGGGCCTCTCCCTTTGGGTGACCCCAGGGGTATTCCCGGGATAGCGAGGGGTTTGGTGGTGGTGCTGAGCCGGGACCTCCGGGGATGGCGGAGGGGGAGACAGCCCCCAGCGAGCCCCCATGGCACAGGGACCCAGCAGGGTGACAGGGACCCTGCGGTGGCTCTCGGTGCTGCACCGGCTCCGCGATGCCCTCCTGCAGTGGCCGTGCCAGGCGAGTGCCTAAGCCCCTTGGCAGGATGAGACCCCGGTCCAGCGCCTGCAGGAGCATCCCCCAGGCACCGCCGTGGCCGAGCACCCACCTGGGACCCCCCCGCTCTGGCTCCGGCCCTGCTCGTTTGGGCAGGGACAAGGCAGCGGGATGACCGTGGACAGGGACACAGCGAGCAGGATGCAGGGTGACAGCAGGGTGTCACCAAGCATCCCTCCATCTATCCCCTCACGTCACCCCAAAACAGCACCCGAGCCTGGCTGCCGTGACGGTCGGGACATCGGCTTGTCACCGTCACCACCAAAGAGACCCCATGGAGGACAGAAATTGTGGATTTGGGCATCGCCGAGAGGGACATCCTGACCCTGGGGCTGTGCCGTGCCGTGCCGTGCCATGCCATGCCGTGCCGTGCAATGCCACACCTTACCGTTCCTCCAGCCCGGCAAGAACGATCCGCCGCAATTTCCCAGCCCCCAAGGGGTTAAACCGTCCCCATGCGTCCCCAAAATGACGGGGAGCCGCTGGTCCCCAGCAATTAGGTGGCAGGTCCCGGGTACACCGCGGTCTGCGCCACGCTTCGCCTCGGTGACGTGGGGACGGATCCAGGCTGGCCGGTGGTTTTGTGCCGCTGGCCGGCACCCAGCAGCCGGAGCCAACAGCTGCGTTCTGGCACCGCGGCCCCGGTGGCACCTGGCCGGGAGCGATGTGTCACCCGTAATTCCAGGAATTGGTGACCCCGCGGTCCCCCTCCGCCTGGGTACCCCCAAACCTGCACCAAGCCCACGTTGCCCCTGGGGTAGGGCCTGATCCTGCGTCCCCAGCGGGGACGGGGTGGGTGGTGCGGGGCATGCGGCTGCGTCCCCAGGGCTGTCCCCTTGGCGGGTGTGGGTGTCCCCCCCACCCAGGAGCTTTACAGGGCAGAAAAGAGGGTGCAGGATGAGGCCACCCCCCGCCAAGAACAGCTGCATTTTGGGGGTCAACTCCCTGATTTTAGCACATTTTGATACTGGAGGGGGGGGTCTAAACCTGAAATGGCAAAAGGTTTCGGCGTCACCCTGGGCTGGAGGGGTGGGAGAAGCCTCCGAGCCCCCTCTTGGCTCTTCCCAAGGGGGTTGGTGGCCCCTGGGGACTTCCCGAGCCTGGGGAAGGGGCGGGGGGGGGACACGGTGAGGCTGGGGCTGCGCAGGGAGGGGTCGCCTCTGGCTCGCAATTGCGGGGGGGGGCGGAATAAATAAAAATGGGGTTTTTATAATATTTCTGCAGCTGGCGCCATTCCCAGCTTGCCCAGTGGGGTGACTGGGAGGAGCTGGGAGGGGCGGGGTGAGCACCCTGTCCCTGCGGAGGGGAGGACATGGGGGGGCCAAGGTCTTTCCCATGCCGTGGGTGCTGCCGGCGGGGGAATCGAGCCCACCCTACACCCACGGGTGCCATAAAGAGCCGGATCCCTCCAGCCTCGTAGCCCCCACGCCGCGGCCGAGCCCGGAGAGGCAGCGGGACGCAGCTGGGGAAACTGAGGCACGGCCGAGCTTGCGTCAGGGCTGGGGGTATCGGGGTGCCTTGGTGCAGCCCTTGGGACATGGCTTGGGTGCAGGGGGAGCTTGGGGTGACCGGGGGCACCCCAGGGTGCACAATTTGGGGCTGAGGCGATGCCACCGGCATCCCCGGTTGACGAGTGCCCGACGCGGTGTGTTGTCATCGTCGCGGGGACTTTGGTTCCTCCTCGCAGCTCGTCACGCCTTCGAGGCCGCCCCGGCGCTGGGGACCGTCACCGGGAAGGACCCAGGCGTGCGGGTGGCCTGGGTGGCGCGGGGGGCCAGCAGGGCTGGGGTTGCTGTGGCACCCCGGTTACCCGCTCCCCGTGGCTCCCAGTAAGGGGGGCTGGGGGGACTGGCTCCCAGTAAAGGGGGCTGGGGAGGGTGCTGTGGTGGCACTGCCACCCCAATGTGGCCCAGCGCTGGCTGGTGGGTGGTACTGGGTGAACTGGGGAGCAGCACAGGATCAAGCACCCTCCAGTCAGCCAGCACCCACAATCCTAAATGGATCCCAAACGCCATTTAAATCCCCCCCCAGAGCAGGACAGGGCCCTCGGGGGGGGGCTGGGGGGGGCATTTTGGCCCATACCCCAACAGACACCCCCCCTTTGCTCCCCAAACCTCTCCCCAAGCCCCCACCCCAGGCAGGGCACCCAGTCCCTAAGGAGGGGGGGGGGGACAATGTCAGGGACCCCCCCACCAGTTCCCTTCCGCAGCAGCAGAGGTACTGGGGGGGGCGCTGATTTAATGGGGGGCTGTGACCCCAAACCCCCCACGGGGACCGTGATGCCACCAAGCAGGGGGTGCTTGTGTGTGTTGTCCCCCCCCCCCTTGAGAAATGTCACCCAAATGTCCCCAGCGCCAGGGACCCCAGTGGGGCCGGGGGTGCCAGCAGGACCTGGGGTGGCACGGGGCACATCTGGGACCCTGCACATCTGGGGGTCCTATATATGGGGGTGGCACATCTGGGGGGGGGTGGCACATCTGTGGGGGTGGCACATCTGGGGACAGGGGTGACGTAGGGGACTACTGCCCCCTGGTGGCCGCAGGTGGGGACCGCACCCTGCCCCTCCCCGAAATGGGGAAACTGAGGCACGGCCCCAACCCCTGCACCCCCTCCCCGCTCCCT
>VYZW01003378.1:1299-12372 GCA_013401315.1 Balaeniceps rex | reverse complement strand
AGATAAAATACTAAAATAGAATTTAAAAAGACTTCTTTATATCTTGAAGGTACTTTCTGTATTTCGTCCTAAATTGGAGCAGTTCAAGAAGGTCATTCAGGATTTGAGAGAGAGAGAGAGAGAGATGCAATGCTTTCGTTTTACCATCAAGCTCAAAGACATACTTTGAATATTCAGAAAAATAGTCGTCATTATTTTTGAAAGTTCTCATTTTTCTTTAAAGATTATCATACTCCTCCAGCTTTAGTGCATAGCCAATACTATTTTTGCTATTGTTTTACAATGGCTTTGGTGAAAGAACCTTCTGGAAGTTACTGATTAACTCCTTGAACTCTTTGTAGTAGTTACTGATTTATGCTTTTATTCTGTTGTACAATTGTAAGCGATTATATTGGAAACACATTTTTAATATGCTACAATTAAAAATTAATACAGTAATGCTATAGCCAAAGATGTGTTTTTAAGTGCAAGTTTCTGCCTCTCCTGATATCTACTTACACCTCTAGCAGATTTACTCTGACGTAAGTGGTCTCATATGGACCTGTTTATCTCTGAATTTATTCTGTATTTTCCTGCTGCAAGCATTCCCTTGTCCAGATGCAGGCAGGTAGGTGAGGTGTGCTCATTTGGTGAATGTTTTAATCATGTTAATACAAATGGATACCTCAGCTTCAGTCCAGTGTAGTGTTAAGTTGTAGGTCCACAGTGTGGGCTTATCTGTCCCCCACTAAACCAGGCAGTGTTTTTACCAATGTCAATGAGTTTTTTGACCATGGACCTAGGACATATTAGGCAGCAAATACCACATCAGTTGTGACTCTTACCTGTCTAGCATAGCTTGAAGAGAGAAGTCCTCTCTCCTGTGGTCACCACTCCAGGGGAAGCCCTCCCAAACAATGTCCTTCTTATGCATTATTTCTGGACCTAAGTGTGGACCCAGTCTCTTCCTTTAAGCACCTCTTATGTGCTTTTTGTGTTACACATATTGCCACAGGTAGGCAGAGCCCACTGCCCTGACAAGGGCCTGTGCTGTATCTGTAAGGCCTTTACAGGTCAGTGTTGTTCTCTTCTGTTAACCCCTGAGCTCATTTCAGTGAACTGAACATTGGGGTCTAATACTGCTTGAGACTGAATTGTAAGGAATCTGACACACCTGTGTAGGGCTCTCAGATATGACATGGGACCTACTGGGAATCTGTAGCCAGCTGACGTAGCAGCTGGGGGCCAGGGTGTTCACCCAGGGCATCTCAGGGTGGTGTTCAATACCTCTGTTTAGACAGCTGAGTCACACCTTTTGTACTAATGCATTGCCGTTTCCTCAGCTCAGGAAACAAAAAAATACCATCAACTTCAAATGTATGTGGCCATTCAGTCAAGCAAAATCCTTTACCTCCTGAAGGAACTGAATGCTTTGTTGTAAACAAGCCTGAACTAGAGCATTTCCTTCAGTTTCCTGAGAGAAGATAGTGTTTAAGTCCTTGAGTGAATCGGGTCTCAGACTGAGGCCTAATTGCAAGTCTCAAGATTGGCATGGTGCTGATGGCATACAGGTATTTAAAAATAAATATTTAAGCACCCTGTGACTTACTTTCGTGTCTCAAAGATGGGCAAAGCTACAGCAGAAGTTGTGTGTCTGCACAGTTCATTGAGGCCCCACATGAATTTCACCAGCTCTCTCTCCAAAATAATTGGAAGACCAGCTTTTTTGACAGCATCAGCAGTGCTTTTTTGTGAACAGAGGGTGAGATTCTGGCCTCTACTGAATTCAGTGAGAGACTCCCCTTGGTTTCACTGGGGCCAGGAAAGTCAGTGAGAAGCAAAGCACCTCTTTCCCTCTCTGTTCCTCACCTGGACTGAAATGGGAGCCTTAATAATGATCTTTGTGTCTCAGCCTTCAGGGACCTTCTGTACTTGTCTGTGCATCTTCAGCGAACTGGAACAGCACACCTCCAGCTTGCAACATTGTCTCTTGTGGATCCCCTCCTGCCATCAAAGATGCGGTCACCAATGGAAATAACTTTACTTTTGGAAACACGGTCTCTTACACGTGTAAGGAAGGGTATGTAGATTACCACTACTGGGCTAATAGGACGAGCAGAACTGGTGCACTGCTTCACAAGTCCTTTATAACTGCACACTAATTCATTTTTACTCCTTCTGTCTTAACTCTCTGGAAATTAAATGTGATGGAGATTTTTTTGTGGGCTGTCAAGTTAGTACGGGACACATAGGCATTTCTTGAAGTAGCTTCACAGCAGCTGAATGCACTCCGGAAGAGGAGAATGGAGAGGAGTCATGGGGAATGATAGACCGATTCAACAGGAAGCCCTCTCCCTCCAAGTTACTACAGAACTAGTACTTCCGTGGTAAACTCAAGACCCTGATCATAAAGAATTCCCTATGTCTCTTCAGGCTATAAAAAGCTGTTTGGTGTGTTTTGAGAACTGTCTGTTCTGGTGTTCTAAATTCTGCTTCCTTAAAACTGACTCCTCATTTATTGAGGTGCATTATTTTTCTTTGATTTCCGTCTTCTCAGTGTAGTGACCTTTCCAGGCCATATTTCATCAAAGATGAGGCTCCATCTTGATCATGTCGAGCATGAATGTAATGCTGGACTCTGATCCTGCAAGAACCTTTGCACATGCTTATGTTTACAGCCTGTGAACAGTCCCACTGAATTTCTTGAAACTGTTCTGTCCAAAAGGCAGAGCAGGTATGCGGAGCTTTTGCCAGGTCAGGCCCTAAGTGACTGGAGGATTTTCTGCTCCGTCTTGATGTAAAAAGGTAGATTGATAAGCCAGCATTTTTCTTATAAACTGGCTTTGCAATATTATTTGAAACATAATTGAAGCAAAGCATCCTTATTCTGTTTTCTTCACTGTGTTATGATTAAAAAAGCTGCTTCTCTTTCCTGTGCAAACATTTTACATGGGATAGGATAGCAGCATTTAAAGAGAGTCACAGCTGTCTGTGACAACAAATAGAGTGGATCACATTAAACATTGGCACATAATAGGCTTTTTCTGGAGTCCAGTCATGAGTGTTTGAAAACAAATCCTGCAAACAAGACAAAGCACTTCTACAGATGTTGCCATCAAAATCTGAACAACCAGTTTCCAGCCTGCACTGGAAAGAGTCACTAGGAACTTTGCAGTAGTTATTGTTTCTTTGCTTTCCGTGAAAGCAAACCACAGAGATTTCAAACCTGAGGAAGAAGATAGTCACAGGTACTGTGACTATGCTGTTGCGTATTTAAGCAGCAGGGTTTTAAAGTGGGGTGATGAGCAGCATGGAATAATGCCTGTCACTGCATCTCAGAGACAGATTAGAGAAATACAACTACTCTAACATTAATCATGTGGTAGAATTTGATTGTAACAGATGATTTTTTTTTTCTACTCAGCATTAATTTTTTTATTGGATTTTAGAACAATTTTTACAGTGTTTTTTTAGGAAGAAGTTGTTACAAAATTGCCATGTGCATTATTGGCAAGAGCATCTGTGGGTAACTCGCCAAGGCATTTCTCATTGCTTGCAGGTGTGAAAATGGATTGATAGGGCTGATACAGGAACCCAAAAGGCCTTTATGGGCTTTTCATCCCTTTCTTCTCCATTCAGTTCTGCTAAAGGGGAAGAATTTCTGAGTGGGATCGTTTCTTTGAGGAGTGCATGGACTGTCGCAGCACAATACTAGGTTTGTTGTAGTAGTTTCAACCAAAATGGAAGTTCGGGAGTGGTAATCAGATGGACAGACGAGAGAGGAGCAATATACACAAGGTGTTCTAGGATATCC
Organism: Balaeniceps rex; assembly: GCA_013401315.1. Classification (NCBI taxonomy): domain Eukaryota; kingdom Metazoa; phylum Chordata; class Aves; order Pelecaniformes; family Balaenicipitidae; genus Balaeniceps; species Balaeniceps rex. The sequence continues at coordinate 8,579 of VYZW01003378.1, read as the reverse complement.
CTCATTTTGATACCTCACCCATAGACAGGTAGGCTTTAAGATTTTCCTTTTGAAGTTGATCATAGCTTTTGTAAAGGATCCTATTCTTCCAGGGTGCTAGCAAGCAAGCTTGTACTGCAGGGGCTTCAGGAAACTGTAGGTAGCATTTGACAATGCTTGTCTTTTTGACTTCTATGTGGTTTCCTTATCCACAGTTACACATTAGTTGGCCCTGCAACCATAGAGTGCTTAGCCAGCGGCGAGTGGAGTGTGAGCCACCAGCAGTGCCTGGCAGTATCCTGTGATGAACCACCCCATGTGGAAAATGCATCACCAGAGAGTGGCCACCGTCTCTTTGGCGATATAGCTTATTACTTCTGCTCAGATGGCTACAGCCTGGCTGATAACTCTCAGCTGCTTTGCAATGCAGAAGGGAAGTGGGTGCCTCCAGAGGGCAGGGACATGCCGCACTGCATAGCTGATTTCTGTGAAAAGCCATCCACCGTCTCATACAGCATCCTGGAGTCCATTAGTAAAGCCAGGTTTGCAGCTGGCTCCATCGTGAGCTTCAAGTGCATGGAAGGCTTTGTTCTGAACACTTCAGCTAAGATCGAGTGCCTTCGAGGGGGCCAGTGGAATCCTTCTCCTTTGAGCATCCAGTGCATCCCCGTTCGCTGCGGAGAGCCCCCCAATATTAGCAATGGCTATGCCAGTGGGGCCAACTACAGCTTCGGAGCAGTGGTGGCTTACAGCTGCAACAAGGGGTTCTACATCAAGGGAGAGAAGAAGCGGACCTGTGAGGCCACTGGCAACTGGAGTGGCAGTTTGCCCACGTGCCACCCAGTGTCCTGTGGAGAACCACCGCAGCTTGAGAATGGCTTTATTAAGGTACAGAATAAGTTTTCTCATCTGCCTGATACCATAGGAAACTGAATATGTCTTCACAATTGCTGTCGTTCGGGTTTTCTTTCTTCTGTTTTGCTCTCCTGTTAAAATTAAGAGAGCACATGACTGGATGGAATAAACAAAGGGACAAACGGGTGGATTTGCAGCAGAATCATGTGTGAAAAACATGGACACTTCTATGGGATTTCCTGTCTTAAACTGGGTTTTCAGTTAGGAGACTCAAGATGCCATACAACAATCAACTGATTACTTTAATGTCTTACTCTTCATTTGTATGTTTGGTCCATGGGTGGCTTCCCAGTGCCACCTGGAGACATTTGAAGTAATATTGCCATTTCACAAGCCTTGCTCTTTTCACTGCTATGAAAAAAAATCTGATTTGCAGTAGATAAATCACATTGGCATAATTTTTCTCCTCTCGATGCACACTTGTTTACTGAAGTCAGAACTTCCTTTTCCTTATCAAATTACATTGTAACAATGCCTGAAGTTAAAAATCTCCTTGTGGCAGCCCAAACCTGTAACAACTACCTAACCTGTGTTGTGCTTTGATGCACAAGGGTAATATTGTGGTAAGGAAGATCAAATACACCATTGTAAACATTTAACTTTGAATTTTTAAAGCTTTTTTCTTCTGAACATCCCCCACTCCTTCCTTGAATCTAGCCACCAGGGAATCTGCATTTGCTAAAAATTGGGGGGGGGGGGTGTTGCATCCCAGTTCCTACATGGGCTTCCAGCAGTAATAGCAACAATTTCTGTTCAGACTCCCACACAGGTACATCCTCTGATTAATGCACATCACTCTGTGTTGTCTTCCTTAGGTAGGATCAGTCCTCCAGATATTCCTTCCAGTTAGAGACATTTTTTAATACGTCAGTGAGAGCTCAGCCTGCAACTTTGAGGGGCTCCTCAGCTGCCTGCTCAAGACCCTGCAGCTGCATATGTGGCAGTTATAAACATCTAGTAGTAGTACATCTGAAGGCTTCAGCCTTGAATACTCCCGTAAGCTAAAGAATCATAACAACAATAGGCCATTTCTTGGCAGCTTCTCCTGGCCCATTTCTTTTCTGCCTTCCTGTCTACACATCTTTTGGCCTTATGGGTCAGGAAGGGGGAAAGCAAAGAAAATATTTTCTAGCTTTTACCTTTAAGCCCTGAATTTTCTGTTTTCTTTTGATGGTGCTCTCAGATTTCCTGACAGCAGAGTGCATCATTTGAGGCAAGACATTCTGTATCAGTTATTTGCATTCATTCCTTTGCAGACAGCCTTTACTGTTGTCTGGGATTCAGCTAGAAGCTAGACCAAGAGAACACAAGAAATGAAATCAGTCTCCTATTGCCCCAATCCTGCATCTTAATTTCAGACATGTGCCTGTCTTGTCTTACCTGTTTTGCAGGAAACGACTGGACGCTTCTTTGAGAATCGGGCAAGTTATCAGTGTGAGTCTGGCTACCAGCTGGTTGGGAGCTCAGTGTTCATCTGCCAGGCCAATCGGCAATGGTACAGTGAATCAACTCCTTCCTGTGTTCCCCTCAGCTGTGGAAAACCACCACCCATCCAGCATGGCTACTCCAAGGGAGAAACTTTTGATATGGGCTCCAAAGTTGAGTTTTTCTGTAATGAAGGCTATGAGCTGATTGGAGATGTTTCTTGGACGTGTCAGAAGTCTGGGAAATGGAGCAAAAAGCAGAGCCCAAAGTGTGTGCCAACAAAATGTCCAGAACCACCCTTGGCAGAAAACCAGCTGGTCTTGAGGGAAGTGACCTCCCAAGTCGGTGTTGTACAGTTCTCCTGCAAGGAGGGTTATGTTTTGCATGGCTCCTCTGTACTGAAATGCTTGCCCTCCCAACAGTGGAATGATTCCTTTCCCTTCTGCAAGGTTGTACAGTGTCCTGCACCTCCATACATCCCCTTTGGTGACCCCTTGACTTCATCCCTTCATTTTGGTAGCACTGTGAAATACATCTGCGTGGATGGGTTTTTACTGAAGGGTGAGTCTACCATCAGATGCCAGGCTGATGGCTTGTGGAGCTTGCCTTTGCCAGAATGTATTCCTGTGGAGTGCCCCCAACCAGAAGAAATTCCGAATGGCATTGTTGATGTGCAGGGCCTCACCTTCCTTAGCACAGCCCTCTATACATGTAAACCAGGCTTTGAACTGGTGGGGAACACAACTATCCTCTGTGGAGAAGATGGCCAGTGGCTTGGAGGAAGGCCAGCTTGCAAACCTATTCAGTGCCCAAGGCCTAAGAAGATTCTCAATGGCAAATACTCACTCACAAACTTCCATTATGGGCAGACTGTTAGATATTCCTGTGACAGAGGTTTCCAGCTCCAAGGGCAGGAAACACTGAGATGCCTAGAGACAGGGGAGTGGAGTACAGAGGTTCCCTCCTGCAAAGCCATAAATTGCCAGCCCCCTCAGCCCATCGAGAATGGCTTTGTGGAGGGTGCAGATTATAGCTATGGGGCCATGGTCATTTACAGCTGTGTGCCAGGCTTCCAGCTGTCCGGCCTTGCCATGCAGACCTGTGAAGAATCAGGCTGGTCTAGCTCCACACCAACCTGCCTCCCAACAGACTGTGGCCTGCCTCCTCACATTGACTTTGGGGAGTACATGCAGGTGAGAAATGGGGAAAGACGTTCTGAACAGGACAGTGTTACAGAGAGTCCCTCCCTTTCGCATATGTTACTGGCTGACAGTTTGAAAGACTTCAAAAGCTCTTTGAAGGAGGACAGTGCAATGCAGCTTACCACTTTCTTATTTGGAACTGTCATTTTATACACATGTTACTCTGGCTACGAGCTGCTGGGAAACCCTGTTCTAGCTTGCCAAGAAGATGGGGCTTGGAACGGCACTGCCCCTGCCTGTGTTTCAATAGAGTGTTCCTTGCTGTCACCCCCAGAGAACGGTTTTTTACATTTCACTGAGAACACGCTCGGTAGCGCGGTGCAGTACACCTGTAAGCCAGGGTTCACACTTGTTGGCTCCAACAAACGACTATGTTTGCCAAGTCGGCAGTGGAGTAACACTGCTCCATACTGCAAAGAAATGACATGCAACTCACCTAGCCAGCTTATGAATGGGAATGTAAGAGGGGAAAACTACACATATGGAAGTGTTGTCTACTATGAGTGTGATCCTGGATACCAGTTAAATGGCCCCACAGAGAGGAGATGCCAAGAGAACCAGAAATGGGATGGCAGTGAACCAATTTGCATTCCCATTTCCTGCAGCCCACCACCAGTTTTGGAGAACGGTCGGGTGACTGGAGAGGAGTACACATTCCAGAGACATACAGAGTACAGCTGCAACGAAGGTTTCCTGTTAGATGGGGACAGGAGTAGAGTCTGCCTTGAAAATGGAAGCTGGAGTGGAATCGCTCCAGTTTGCAAAGCTGTGACCTGCCCTGTGCCGCTGCCTCTTCCCAATGGGAGAACTAGTGGCTCAGATTTTGGCTTTAAGAAAGAAGTGCACTATCACTGCAATGAAGGATATATTCTGCAAGGAGTGTCTACGCTTACCTGTCAGAGTGACGGTACCTGGGATTCAGAAGCTCCACACTGTGAGCCAGTCATTTGTGGACCTCCTGAAGACATCTCCCATGGCTTTCTGAATGGATCGAGCTTTACCTATGGGGTATTTGTCCAGTATGTGTGCTTCCCTGGTTATGAGCTGCATGGCAATCCTTTACGGCAATGTTTGTCCAATGGCTCTTGGAGTGGAAGCCTTCCATCTTGCCTACCCTGTCTGTGTCCTACACCACAGATTCAGAATGGGGTCGTTCTTGGTACAGATTTCAGCTGTGGGAAGAGTGCCCAGTTTCAGTGCCTGGAGGGCTTCAAACTGCTAGGGCCTTCTGAAGTCACCTGTGAGGCAGCTGGCAAGTGGGGTCCTGGGTTTCCTCGCTGTGGTCAGATTTCCTGCGGCTCTCCACCCATCATCCCCAACACATTTATCAATGGGAGCAGCTCTGCAGATGACAACACTATCATCTATACCTGCTTGACAGGTTTTGTCATGCGGGGGAGTCCAGAACTGACTTGTATGGAGACTGGTGTCTGGAAGAAGCCATACCCGAGCTGTGAGCTGTTAAGCTGTGGCCCACCACCTTCTGTCCCAAATGCAGAGATTCTTGGGAGCACTTACACCTATGGGAGCAAGGTCCAGTACAGGTAAGAATGCTGCTGCTATTCTGTTTCCATAAAATCTCTGAAGGAATGAAGATGGAAGGTTTATGCACCCTCAGTTACTGCAAGTTTTTAAAAGACCTGGAAGAAAAGTTATGCCCTATCACATGCTCAGATTGACAAAGCTCATGTTCCCATGCACTTATAAAATATTATATATGCTGTCAAAACTCCAGCAACGTATTTCAGCCTGTTGGGCTGCACTCCTCCACCGCCTTTAGTTTCCCATTCCCCTTTGCATTCCTCTTCTCCTCTGAAACACTGGTCTGGACATTCAGGTTTTCTTAGCAGGCAGCAGCAACAATCAGTAGGGTGTGCAATTTTTCTCCCCTTTTGGCACCCCATTTACATCTTCCTCCTGCTTCAGGTGCCTGTTGTAATACAGAAGGGCTGATCTTCCTCTTGTCCCATTTTCTGTACTATAACACTGCACTGTCAGCAGGTGTTGCTGATGTGAAGTTACTCCTTTGTCAGATATTAGAGAAAGGGGGTTTTGTTAATTTCCTGAAGTGTGCATACTGCGGATCTCTTTCTCCAAGGTGAGGACTTCCTTGGCAGAAGGGGAGATGGTTTTTTTTGGCAGTAAAAGCAAATAATAGTATGGGACAGAATTGGGAGATGGCATGTGGATGAATTTAACAGTATCAGTGATTTCCATGCATCTTTAACAAGGTGAAGGGGGTGCTTGTGTCTGCCTTTCTACAAGTGAACCCAATTGTGCAAGCCAGTTGTGTTGCTCTTGGCAAAGCACTGTGAGGAACAGAACAAAGCCTTAAACGTCTAAGCGAATGGCCTGTGGTCAGCCTAAGGTTTGGTTTGTTCTTGGAAGAAAGTGAGATCATCTTTAGAATTGCTTGGCACTCACACACTGGTTGTCTAACCAGAAGCCCTCCTTGCAAAGGGAAAAGCAGTGCAGGAACTGCACTAAAGCATTCAGTACCCTCCAAGCATTAAAGCCACCACCTCACTTTCCATTGTGGTACTGCAGCAGCATGAAGTAGCTGGAGATGAAGTCTGAAGCTGCCAGCTGTTGCAACAGAATAAACTCAGTCTGGGCATGCTTCTTACAGGGTTACCTTGAAATAATAGAGAAATCCCAAGGTGTGCTGATGAACAACTAATGCTGAAAAGTGACTGTCTGACTTTGTAATTTATGGGTTAGCTCATCCCTAGCTGTGTCTCTGTGATCAGGTCTTCATGCTGTGTTGCAGATGCCTGGAAGGCTACACAATGGTGACAGAGGTGGATGTGTGCATTTGCCAGGAAGATGGACAGTGGTATCCTCAAAGTATTTCCTGTTGCCCCAGAAAGTGTCCCATCCCAGGAAATATCACCCATGTAATCGTGCTTGGGGACAACTTCACTGTGAACATAAACATCACTTTGTCATGTGTAAAAGGCTATACTCTGGTGGGAGCAAGCACATCTACATGCAAGGTATAGTGTTATTTGCACTGTTTTATTTTGCCAGCTTTGTTGAATTCAAGAGTCCTCCTCATGCCCTCGTTAGCTTTTGGCCCTTAATTGCACATAACAAAAAAATTTAAAGCGTGTCCTGCAAAACACAGTATGCTTCCCTGTTGCCCAGTAAGAGCAATTACTAGTTTTTCATGTATAGACTTTCAGAACTAGAAATTATTGATTTCTTCTTCCATCGAAAACTAATGCTGTCCTTTAGAAAAGTATTCCTTTTATCACATTCCAGGGGATAAATCATGTACAAGATTTTAAAAAATTATGTCCAAGTTTTCTAATGTATTTTGAAGATTGTGTGCAGAGCTGTTTTTCTCCAGAATAACAGGCAGCACATATTTTAATCCACTGTGCAGCTGTAGAAATTTGAATCCTCTGTACATTAAAGAGCAAACAAACATCCTCATCAGCTCTGCTAGGAACCTCTTGTTGCATTAGCTGTGGACAACCTTGACTTAAGCTTGTAAATAGACTCTTTAAAGTCAGTAAGTCTGCTCATATAAGAAAAGCTGAGCATGCGTGTTTTTGCAGAATCAGCACTTCATAAGGAAAGGTTTTCCCCCTTATTTTGCTGTTTCAACAATCTGTGGTAGTAGGGGTAGGTGTGTTTGATGAGTGTCTCTTCAGGTATCAGACTTCCCTTAGAGAGTCTGGGAAGGCAGCTGAAGCACTTAGCCATGGTGTTAGACATTCAGACAGGAGAGAAGTACAGAACATGGAATCAGGC
>VYZW01003373.1:45598-68976 GCA_013401315.1 Balaeniceps rex | reverse complement strand
GTTTCCCTGACAACTTGGCTATAGCAATTTCTCCTGCTTTTTTCTATGCCAATTTCCCAAGAACTGGTAATTTCAGTTAATTCCCTCTTGGGAATATGGGAGTGAGATATTATGTTTGTTTTCCTGTGATGAATTCTGTATGAATGGTTTCACCCTGCATGCAGGATGCAGGGAAGAGAGATTTAGAAAAAGCTTATCAAACAAAGGAAGAAGGGAAATAAAAGGGAAGGAATGGTGAATTAAAAAGGCTTTTAAAAGATGGAGAACAATGAAAAGGATATAATTATCTTGCTATGAATAACTTAAATTTTTCAATTATTTACCTTACTTAAAATTGTGTGAATTATGATAGAAAATAGTATTTGAATTTGTTGAACTTGACAGTCTTGTAGCAGGAAAAATATTAGTGTCTGTAGCCTATAGATCGAGAACCTCTGCATCTGAAGTGTAGGCCACATTTCAGAAGGGTTGGTGTGGAGTCTTCATTTTTAATGGAATGGATCATCTTTTCTGTTTTTCTTGTCCACAGGAGATCCATATGGCCAACTGTGATAGCAGCTTACAAAAGAGCAGGTTAACTTTAGAATGCCTTTATCTCAGTTTAATGCCATTTAGTGTTGGGATATGTGCTGGAAACTGAAGATGCATGGAGGTGCTATGTGTTGTGAAATTGTCCTGACAGAGTATCCCAGCTTTGGCTTGCCATCTGGAGTGTATTCATAAGCTAGAGTTTGTCATTCTCAAAACACATCAAGATAATTTTTCATCAATTTTGTCAGCTGTTGAGCATTTTAAAAGAATACAGATAGGATCAGATACAAAAATGTTGTTAGCACGGGGTACACAGTAACACTGAGTTATGGCTTTAGTGGTCTTCAAAGAGTAAAGAACTGAGATTTGGTAAAACCTCCATATTTAACCACTGGACTCTGGTTTTACTGAAGAGTCTTAAGGTTCACCGTTAGGATCTTAGTTTTCAAAATCGCTTAATAAGCAGTATTGCTAAATCAGATGTTGCTCCGGAGTCCAAGATGAAAGGTTCTGCAAAGCAGCTGTCCCCTTTAATCCTGGGTTCCCAAGAACGGCCCCATTGCACTTGCTCGACGTCACCTTGTCTTCAAAGCGTTTCATTGAGGACTTTAGCATTGAGGAATAGTTTCAGGTGAATTGTGCCCAGTTCATCATCACCTGCTTCATCACTCAAACCTTGTCTGCTTTAGGGTTACAGAGAGATATTACAGATGTGTGTAAGAACAAGAGGATGGGAGGTGACCTGATTTCGGGATTCTCACTTCAGAGAAAACCTTCCTGCTTGGGAATTAAAGTATTCCCACGGTTTTAGCCAGTAGAGGGAGACGTTACACATGCGTAAATCACATACTTTGCATGAGGTAGCTGTGCCCTTCTTAAAGAGGGCACCAAGCCCAGCCCAGCACACATGAATGGAAGGGTTCCTATTTCCCTCCTACATGGTTGTTCTAGTATGTTTTCCAAAGCTCCTTTCTTCTAGAAGAAGCTGAAAACTTGGTGTGGAAAATTCTGTAAAAATTAAGTTGTTCTAAGCATACACGGAAAGAAGCAAGAGTTTATTCATTTATCCAAGCAAGTGCGTGCTCAGGCAAAACAGGTGTCAGTGTACACCATTTGCAATGGCACATGAATGTTTTCAGGTGCCTGTTGTATGACCTTCAGGAGGTCTTCTGATAACACTGGAATTAGTATTATGAAGTAATGATCAATAATAGTAGCAGTGAGCTGCAGGGAGTGTATGGAGCAGCTACTAAGTGTTATAATATTAGTGCTGTATAATAATGTCAGAGCTCGGTTCGTGACACTCCAGCAGTCTGCTTCGCTGCACAGGTGTACCACTGGGCACATAGAAAAGCAAAGGCTTTATTATAGTTTATTATGGTTTTTTTTATTGTAGGTAAATGTCATTAGCCATAGGAAAAGGAAAGTGAGAGAACAGTGGAAAAACACTGCAGACCTAGTAGTTCTTGTCTGTCTTTATAGTGGGATCGAGCTGAGGCAACATGGAAGGGGCGTTGACATGGATGGCGGCTGCTTTCCTCTCAGATGTCTGTGTATATGGGGACACAAGGGTGTTACTTAACATACACTGTTTGTGGAAGAAGGAGCTGCTCTCCATCATGACACTTCTTGGGAAATCTTCTCTCATTTCTCCTTGTGTTGAGCAACAGGATTCCAGGTCAGAGGGATGAGTTGGGTATTTGAGCTGATACAGTCACAGACTACACCTCTCTTCTCTCTTTATGCTAAACAAGATTTCTTGGGAGGTGGGTGGGCAGGGTTGCTGTAGTGCATGTTACCTGCATTAGTTCACTTTTCACCACAAAATTAATTTGACAGGTTGGGAGGCCATCAAACCTCCGTGGGAATTGCTGTGTTCACTTCAAACGTGGCTGATGTAATGGCTGATTAAACTCCCTTTGCTTTGTTTATAGCAAGATTAGATTATTTTTATATTAACAGACTGTAGACCCAAGTATCTTTTGTCTCTCTTACTGCTACTCATAGAGCTTCTTTGGGGCCATACTTTGAAACATAGATACTATTCAGTTGCAAATGTGTGTTTGAGTTTGGTATGTCTTATAGTTCCATTCTTGGGCAGCATCTCATAACCATCTTATCCAAAGGGGAAAAAAAAAAAAAAGAAAAAGGTCAGATACTGCCTCAGGCTTTACTTTAACAACCACCTCCTATTGATGTGCCTGAATAAAGGCTGCAGGATGTGACCTTGATATCTTCTACTTTAAATGTCTGTATTGAATGTATGAAGTGTTCTTTGTGTATAATTTTTTTCCTCCTTGCTATTTTAGAGGCTTTGCTTTTGTTCTTTAGATTACTTTGGATGCTGACTTAGTACTGTAACATTCTCGTGGCAGGAAATGTCTGTATATGGAAATCTTGTAGCTAGACTTCAGTAATTCCCACACAGACTGTCAGTCCTATGCAGTGACTATGTATACTCTGTCCTCATGTTGGCAAGAGAATTCAATTGTGTTCCTACAATGGGATAGGATTTAAAGCTTTTAGTTGCTTTTGTTTCTTGTGGAAACGATGGCTTCTGGCCATTTGAGTAGAGAGTGACATGGCCTCTTACACAGGACTTTTACCCATGTTAGGGAACTGATCAAGCTTGATTTTAAACCAAAATTCCAACCTGATACAAAAGAGGCTCTAGGGCCTGATCTTTTTCCCTTCCCTTCCCCCTCAGCAGCTCAAACTCTTAATGTACACTTACAGGAATTAAAGGACTTGGTGAACACTGAGTAAAATGTCAGCACAGCCAGACAGATTTAATTGCTTTCTGACTATCTCTCTGCCTCCCTGGCAGACAATGACCAAATATCCATGCAAGCCAACCTCTTAGTACCATGATAGCATGATTTCAATGGGGATTATTGCTTCTAGTATTTATTATAAAATTCCAGGTCAACAAGAGGTGAGGCTGCTTGGGACAACTGGAGTTTAGACCTTTCCAAGAGGGTAATAGTCAACACTGTCTCACATCAACCATGATTTGATTTAAAGGAAAGCTGTAAAGTTAAGTGAATTATCATCTTTTCGGCTGTGACATATTAGACCCTCACTGCAGTTGGTTCACTACTTTATTTGTGAAGTTCAAGCTTATCCTGACATTGTTATATTTCCAGTGCAATCTGCCCTCATTCTTTATATCCTTCATCAACTGTTTACTCTGCAGGCCTTTTTGCTAACTGCTGTCTTTGGTCATATTTGCCCTATGGAGTCAATGGAAAGACTCTTATTAGCATCAGTGAAACTGGACCAGACCCTTTCAATTTTTCTTCTCTTATCTAAATTTTTTTCCTCATGCTATATGTCTATGAGGAACAGTGCTAGTTCTCATGCCCAAGTTGCACTTCTGTCTTTTTGCAAATTTCACTTGAAAATTGTTTCAAAGTTTTTAGGTTTTTATTCAGAAAAACTGCCTATAATTATGTCATCAGCTACAGATGCTAGCAATGCTTCAAGGAATCTTTTTCTGCTTTTATTGTGTTTGATGGTTAGGTGTGTTTATTAGATTCTTGGAACAGTGACCACATCTGCTCTTATGACCTACGTAAAACTTATGACAATCTCTAAATAATGTCTCTGAACTCTGAAATGAGCAGAGCAGAGATTTGCTTTGTTTACTGCTTAAGTCCTAAGATAACAGCACTCAGTATGTGGAAGGACATCATTGTGCTAAATTGCAGAGTTACCTGATTTAAAACAAAACAAAACAATCTATCGTACTTTTACCACCTTGTCTGTATTTTCACCTTTAATCTTTCTTTGTTAGGGGTACTGCTTGCACAGATCCAGATTTAGATACACTTGTCACATTGGCTTTAACAATGGCATCTGGATACAGATAAACTATTCTACATAATCTTAAAAGATTATAAATGCATTGAGGAGATAGTCCTCCCTATCCCAGAATTGTATTGTTTGGACTCTTGGCAACTAATGGAGCTTGGATACGAATTAGCTAGAAAATAGCCCCAATTTATAGCATATATTAACAAACAAAACAACCCCCTCAACCTCAATTCTTAATGTTTCCAAAACAGCCTGATACAAAATTATCCCATTTCTTCTAGCCATGTGTAATGCCTATTGCATACAGCTGTAGACTGTTTCATTGTCCCCCATTGTAAGATGGTAAAAATGGGGGCAAGTGACCTACCCTCTGCAGGTTGTTAGCAGGACGAGGAGCAGAATTTGGGTCTGTCTGCTTTTCCCACTCCAACGCTTCCATCCCTTAGAACTTTTATTCATAAAAGTTGATGAATATTTGGTTTTGAAAGTAATTTGGGAGACTGCATTTGAGTTGGTCATAGAAAAACTATTTAGCAACTGGGAATAATTTTCCTTTTTTTTCCTAAGTTGTCAGGACATTGAGGGCACTAATGGCCATGCCCAGCCTCCCCAGGGGGCTCCCCCTACCCTGCCCATGGTCCAGGACCCCATTCCAGCCCAGCCTGGGGCTGTCGGTCCCTGCCCCAGTGACACTGCAGCAGGGCTGATTTTCAGCTCCTCACAGCCCTTCCCTGCCTGGCCATAGGCTTTGCAGTACCTTGACACAAGTCACGGGAGTTGATGCATTTTCAGGTCTGCTTCAGCATGACAGTTCCTCTTCTCTGGCAGTGGTCAGTATGGGATGCTGTAGGGGAAGGCACAGCATGCCTTTAATTAGTAAGTGTGAGATAATCTGTTCCTCAAAGGAGCCTCCTCCTTGTTGCAATGCAATCGCTAAATGCTAAGCCTGGGAGCATGTATTTAGTTGTCCTTCCCCTTTGGCAAAATGGTTATTGTAACTGTGCTTTATAAATGTGTAAACCCTGGTAGAGTCTTGCCTAATGTGTAGCTTCAGTGACACTGGCTGAAATTCTTATATTCTATATGACAACATTCTTATCAGCTCTGAATTTATCATCTTGCAGTTTACTTCAACATTTTCTTGTTCTTTAGTTATGAGGTAATGGAAGTTTCCACTTTACCTATTTTTTTTTAAACCAACCAAGATTTTATGTACTTGTATCACCTTGCCCCATTCATCTTTTCTCTAAAATCAACTCTTAACAAGGGAGCCAAGATCCTGTCTAACTCAGACGTGGGAAACCAGGCAGTAAGATGTGAAAGCCTAGATCTAGCAAGGCAGGCGCCCAGTTCCTCTGTGGCAGTGGAATTACATACTGAAATCTCTCATATGAAGCCTGGCATTGAGCAAGCCCTTTAAATGTCTTTAGCCCTTAAAATCAGGCATAATACTCAGTGCTCCTGATCCTGTGCCGCAGCTGCCTGTGGGCTCCATCAGTCTGGGTTGCACCGTCATCTGGGACCTCTTGATACAGAGTGGCTGCTTTGCTGCAGTTTAACTAGTTGCCAGCTGTTTGTTGAGCTGCGGTAACTGACCGTGTCACGCACCTGTCCAGATTTCAAAGAAATCATGTTGGCTTAGACCCGTGACAAACAGATTTTAGTAGTGTAATGCCCAGTCCTTGCTTTCTTAAATAAGCATGTAAATGGCCTAGGGTTAACATTTCCTGGCATTTGTTCTAGTGCATTTAAAACCAGTGAGCTTCACTTTTCTTGCCACGCACATTGTGGAGTCATGAACATGCTGTCAAAGGATGTGGGAGATGCCAAAATGCCAGTCTACTGGGTGCTAGCAAAGGGAGCTCGAGGGGATGGATGAAGACGATTCTTCAGGGAAGAGCTGAACCTGGTAAAGTTAAAACTCCTCACTGGTAGTTTCAGGTGTGCTGTTAGACACAAGTAATAATAATGCCTTCCACTGAATTGATCTGGTTACCCTCTGTTATTGTATACAAATGTAAGCAAGAACTAAACACCACACCTTCCTATTCTTGCAGCTGGAGCTATTCTGATATCTTTGACGTTAGCTTACTTTTCTATTCTTTAGATCTTTGTTTTCCAGTTTCCTTTTTCAGTCCTCTCTGCTTGGGTTTTTTTTTTCATTCTTTACCCCTTTTTATTTCTGTTTCCTTGGGCCAGACACTCTAAGAGCTCAAGATAAACATTTGAGAGGATTGCTATCTGGGCAAGGCAAACCTTTTGTGTCCAGGAAAAACATTTCAGCTGTATGAAACTATTGTGGCTGAAACCATAGAACTAGCAGGTGACACTGCAGTGAAGAAACCACATGGATATTCTACACAAATACTAAATACCAGGAAATGTAAATCGGTTCTCTTTGTTGCAAGGTGAACTCGGGTTCCTGCTTATGTGGCACCTCTGCTCTGCAATGATGAGCTAGAGAGACTTTTCAACAGCTCCAGGACTTCAGGCTGCCTTGCGTTGTCGTTCTGGGGTTCCTGTGTGTTACCCTAAGCTTTACTGGCAATGCAGTCCCTGCCATTTTGTACTTGGTGTGCCATTCAAAGTTGTTAGCTCAAGGGTGTTTCACACCTATCGAAGCCCTGGAGCTGCCTCTGCGCAGCAAAGCACCCAGTCTCATTCCCAGGGTAATGAGCCACTGCCATTGTAACCACTGCTGTGTTGGGTAGCCTCTACTTCCTCCTCCTTCCTGTACTGAGGGTTGTATTGATCTCAGCAGCTGAAACAAGCCTTTCTGAGTTGGACCCATGCCTTGACACTGGCTGAAGGGAAGCCCACAGCCAGAAATCGAATATGTGCCATGCTGGAAGTAGTTAATTTCAGTGAACCTGTGGTCTATTGCCACCTCTACTTGTGCCCAGAAAGTTCAGGCAAGTTCTCCAACAACAGTTTTCAGATAAATTCTGTTCAGTGCAGCTGTATCAAGAATCAAAGGATGTAACCCACTTCCCTGCTGTTGGATAAGGCATGGATGTGGCTATTTCCACTTGCCTGAGGCCAACTGGAGTGATCTGTGGAGTGAAAACAAAGGAACTGCTTTTATATCCTTATCTCTATTCTTATGAAAAGACCAACTCCTGTTAGCTGTGCACCTCAGTATTATTCCATGGCTTCTATCTGTCCACTTGCTCTCATAGGCCCATCAGTGTCTTCTCTCTGAAAAGCTCCCACCCATGAAATAGTTACAAGTCCAAATTGCTGAAACATGTTCTGTTCAAAAGAAGCCTGTGATACCAATAGGTCTGTTGTCATATGACAGTATAATCTTACCAAACAGTGAACTGACAGGATATAATAAGGTTGTGTATATGTCTGTTCACATAAGGACTCTTCTTACTATCTTTTTTTTATTAAGGAAGAAGGGTGATAAAAATTAAACCCACTTTTTAGTTCAGAATAATCGTGATGAACGAGTGTTTATTGATCATCCCTTCTCAAAAAATATTTTTCAGACAACTTTGGAATACAATACAAACAGTGAGGACTTTCTGGCATTATTTTCATCAGAGTAAAAATCAAAAAAACATTTTGAAGGCATCAGGATTTACTACTGGCAAAACGAATGGTGAAAATAATTCACCAGGCCTATGATGACTAACACCTCTGGATTTCTTCAGGTGGAAAAGGCAGAAGGAAGTAAGAACCAGATAACCTAACGATAGCTTGTCCGCACAGGGGTTGTGTCTCTCTTGAAGAGGTGCTACCCAGTTTACTGTGCCATTAAAGTTCAGAACAGTTGCCCATTGTGGCCACAGTTCATGACAGCAAAGCTATGTTTCAGCTTGTACAGCTCATTCTAGCCCACCTCAGCAAAACATGCTCTAGATGTGAAACTCAGTTTCTCCCACTGATGTCTGAACAGAGTATGGCTACGCCAGGAGGGATTAATTGTAATTACAGCATACGTCATCTTAGATCATTCCTGCTCTGTTGTGCCGCTGCCTTGCAGTCAGTTCTGCATCGGTGCCCTGCTGCTTTCAAAGGAGAAGGTGGTGGTGGTGCTGGTGTACCTGAAGCACTGCTGCCGTCATCTCAGCCCTGCCTGTTGTGTCCTGCTGCCTTACTGTGCAGGGTGGATAGTGAACCTGGATAAGAACTTTTTGGCTCATGCTTCGTGCTCTGCTGTGCCTCCCCTTTAGAGGAACTGGTGTGGTAGATGAGTACTGTGAGAGCTGTACATACCACTTCCTGTTATATAATGCAGAAGTATTAGCCTGAAAGTGGTTGTTGGTATTATTTTCCCATGACAAAGTCAAAGGTATTCTGCTGTAAAGCACTTTTCTGGTGGGGCTATTTCAGTTCAAATCGTTCCATAACTACAAAACCTTTAGGTTGACCCTGTGGGGGCTGGTATGTGAACATGGTTTTTGAAGCAAGCAAGCTCCAAAGAGGAAAATGTAAGAAATAACACATGGTGTCCAGAGTGCTTTCCTGTCAGATGTTTTCGTTAATGAATTAAGCCTTAGGATTTGAATTTCAGCTCCAGTTTATAGCTTGAACCCTATGATTATGATTTCTGAACTGATTTTTTATTTTCCCCATACTTCCTTTTGAAAATGTCAGTTACAGGGTAGGCAGTGTATGAGGTATTTAAAAGGAGATCTGCTAGGTTTCCAGAATGCAGAGCGTAAGGTCTCTTAAGTATCAGGCTTGAAGGCTCTGGTTGGATATTGAAATTGCGAATCTGATAGAAATTCAGCCAAAGAATTTGAATAATGTGGTCAGAATCACAGAACACATTTGTAACAGTCTCTTAAGTGTCTCTTAAGGCCATGTCTCTTAAGTGTCAATCCTGTGCTTTGACCGTGACATCATCCCTTCCTTCTCCATTCCAGTGATTAAATCATAAAACATTACAGCATACAGAATCCAGGCTTATTTTAAATCCTCCATAGAGAATTACTTTTTTTGTTGTGTGGCTTAGGTACCTTTTAGGATCCAATGAATTTCTTTATTCCCTAAAAAAGCATTTGAAACCATTAGGCAAACCAAAATCAGATCTGAATGACTTTTAACAGAGACAGTGAAGAGGAGAGGCATCACAGTATGGGGCTGGCCCTTCAAAGACTGTGGACATATGTATTTGCTTGGCTGGGAGTTTGGAAAATACCAGTGCGGTGAGGGTGAGGACAGTCTGTAAAAGCCTGTGTGATTTTATTCTTGGCTTGTATGTTTTCACTGTCAATGAAAATAAGCATGTGATTCAGTTTCTCTGAACTGAGTGAAAAGGCCACAGGTGCCAAGTTTGAGGGTGCTTTTTATTGCCACCTTATATCCAGAAGCACTATGGAGGTTATGTAGGTGCTAGAGCAGGAACAGCAGCGCCTGTGACACAGGGGGGAGCTGCACCCCATCTGCTTGCCAGGAAGACTTGACAGCGGGTGTCTACAGAAAGAAAAGTTCCAGGCATGGGCAAATGGGACTGAGCAGATCTGCTGACTGAAACTTCTCCGTAGCACAGGAAACGTCTGGTTTCATCTTCTTTTTCCTTATGCCCTGTGCTACACCCCAAATCTGTGAGTGCCTATGCATGTACTTTACTTTACTACTGTAAATAATTCCATTCAACTCAATAGGGTTATTCACAGGCAAGCTGAGCATGTGTGTTCAATGTTTGCAGGATCAGACACTGCAGAAGCTGGCTGCTGTGCCATTTAGGGCTGGTAATTCCATCCCTTAGGCCCTGATGTCCTTGTATGGAACGATTTCATTTTATACAGACTTTGCTTCATTTTCCACGTGTCGGCCCTCAGTACGTGTGCTATTAGTACATACCAGTGCTGAATACTCTTGCCTTAGGTATTGCATGAAAAGAAAGCAACAAAGTGAATGCAAATTTAAATTCAATTCCCATCCAGTATGCTGTCCTGTTCTAAAACGTTCAGAATACTTTAATGCTGAAAACAACAATCATCACTTTTGACAAAGAAGAGGCCTGCCTGGTTTATGTTGGATTTTTTTTCTTTTCTTTTCTTTTAACTAATTTGTAACATGTAAACTGCTAGAAACTACAGCAAAGGTTTGGGATATACAAATACAGTGAAAAGCAGCCCCCCTCCCAAGGAACTTGCAGTCAAGCAGCAAGTTGTGACAGCCTGAGAGGAGGCACACGATTGTCTGGATTTGGCCAAAAGGAATTGAATGGAAGCACAACATAGATAAGGGGAAGCTTTAGGAATTGTCAAATCAGGATATTAAAGCTTATGCTTTGCATAAGGGTTAGATATGAAGAAAAATACGGTCATAGAGAACAGGGCTGGAAGGGACCCAGAGCAGTTACTCATTGCTGTCCCAATTGCTTTCAGTTGTAATCTTCCAGAGTGCTTGCAGCTCCCTCCAGTTTGATGTTGTTTGCAGATGTAGTAAGTCTCTACCAGCTTCCAAATCATAAATGCATATATTGACTAGCTGGGGCCCTAGAGCAGTGTTCTTCATAACACAGGTTGATACACTTTCCAGTTGGACAGTTTCTCATTGATAACTCATCATTCTGAATATATTTTTTCCATGTTGTTTTGCATCTGTCTTATGATGTTGTCGTGGCTTGCCTGTGAGACGGTTACGTGATACAGCATCAAAGTCTTAACGAAGCAACGATCTCATCTCCACTGGGTTTTAGGCTTGCTGCTTGCCTTAAAGAAAATTAACTTGGACCGAAGTGACTTGTTACTGGCAAATCCCTGCTGATGTGTCCTTGTCTTTGAGGTGCTTACATAAGAGTTGACTGATGTTTCTGGTGTCTTTCCAAGAACTGAAATGTTAGGCTAAGTGCTCTGACATTTCTAGGATCCTCCTTTCCCTCTATTTTTGCAGATAAGCGCTGTATTCACCCTTCGCTGTTTATCAAAAGCCTCATCCTTCCTCCACAAGTTCTCAAAGATAATTGCTGATGGTTCTGAAATAGCTTCAGGCAGTTCCTAAAAATGTTCTGGGGCAAACTTCACTAGGCTCAAGTGAAACCTCTAGTCAGTTCTCTTTCTTTCTTTGC
This sequence comes from Balaeniceps rex, assembly GCA_013401315.1. NCBI lineage: Eukaryota > Metazoa > Chordata > Aves > Pelecaniformes > Balaenicipitidae > Balaeniceps > Balaeniceps rex. Next base: position 57,599 of record VYZW01003373.1, on the reverse strand, counting down.
TCAAATTATGTCTGCTTTGTTGGTTATATTCTGTCTAATGCCAAATGATTAAAAGTGTCTGCTACAGAGTAGTGGTCTATAGTGTCACTGTAAAGGGCTTATGTTGTCGCTGAGTATAGGTGGTAAGTCAATAATATGCTGAACTAATAGAGAGGCCAAGAAATTGTGGGAGATGTTAGAAGCCGGAACAAGCAGAGAGTAGTGAGTAGAAAGAAGTGATAGTGGAAGAGTTCAGAGGTGGGGGATGTCATGAAGGAAGTGTTTTGCCAAGGTTATTCTGACAGTGGAGCAAATCTACAGTCCCGAAGACCACAGAATGGAAGATTACAGTGTCTGTAGTAGTGCATAGTTAAACATTGATGCCTCTGAACACAATGGTGTCTTAGAGAGTTGATTTGCTTTGGAAAAAAGGTGGAGACTTCAGTGTAGCCTGGATGCAAGGATCCATAGAGAAGGCTGTGTGACTAATGCCTGTTATGGGCTTGAGATGCTGGGGCCAGTTCATGAGTAACAGACTGGCTCCCGCCTGTGCTTAGTATGATGTAAGGGTTAGCTCTGACCAGCTCAGGTATTTTGAAAGCAGTTAAGCTCTGGCTATGCTGACATTTTAATATATTTTTGTTGAAATGTACTGGTTGTCACACAGTCTGAGTGGAAATAGGAAGAGACGAATATAAAAGGGAACGATACATGACAGTGTATACAACTATGCATGGAATTGTTCTTGTTCCATCCTGTATCCCCGGCTTTCCATGGAGGGAAGCATAAAGCTCAGTGCTATAGCTCTTCTCTATGAATATTCTTACCTGAGTGGGAACCATTGAGAGACAAGGTTTTGAAGGATCAGGTCTCCAACTCAAGACCACTTATTTTTGAACATTTTGCTTAGTTACAGAATCTCCTTAGTTATATGAAGCTTCATTTATTCTTTTTTTGTCTTTGTCAAGATGAAATACAAATGTAGTGTCTTTCTCTTCCCTTTGCTCTTTGTCTTTCTAAAGAGATTTAGTTACGGCTTAATTAAAATGTCTGTATCTAACCCACTAACAAGAACATTTAGCCTGTTTTCTGTGGTCAGTTCTTGTGAAGAGGGCTTGGAAAGATAACACCCTTCGACAAAAACATACTCAAGGCATCACACCCTGGTTTCAGCTAACTTGGATTATTTACGGTACTAGCTTTCTAACAGTTAATTACAGTGCATGATCTTGTTACCAAGGATGATGAAACCGATTCGTCTGTCTGCTAAACAAAGAGCTTTGTGGTTTTTTTTTTTTCACTTGCTTTGTTCCAGCAATGCTTTATACTGTCAGTGTGTAATTTGTTCTGATTTATTCCATTATTAATTGCCCATGCAGGCTGCATTGTAGTGGTCGTTTTTAACCATGGGCATCTGAAGTATTCCACACTGCACCTTTTACCAAAGGATACCAAAGTCTAAGCATCACAGGTACTAAGTAATTTGCAAAGCAGATACACCTTCATTTTTACTATTGAAAAGTCAGAAATGACTTTTTGACTGGAGTCTTAAAGTTAATGACTGGAGTAATTTTCTTGTCTGTGCACACTTCCTGAACAGATGTAGTTTTCCATTCTAACTGTGGTGGTTTATCAGTTGTTGGTATGGAGAGAGCATATGGGTAAACTCTCTAATCAAAACATAAATACCAGATACTCGAAAAAATGAAGAATATGTTTGTGAAAAGGGAGGGGAAATAATTTTCTATTTCTTAATTTTGCTACTAGTCAAACTATCTTGACTATGGCCATTGTCAGCAGGTGAAAGGGTAGTTGATTAGAGGAGTGGCATATTCTTCTCATGTATTATAGAAAAAACTTACAGTACCTAGGTGGTTGCTGTAGTCAGGTGAGCTGCAGAATTTGAGTTAAAGTTTCATGCATTTACAAATTATTTATTTTCATAGCACAGTGAAATAATACATTTCAGTGGTAAATGAAATTAATACATTTACCAGTGAAGAGACAAAATGCTTGTTTGTATATGGTGTAATCATAATGACTTTTGAAATCCATGACAATTAAATACATTTTTGAAAGAGAGAGTTATTCAGACACACAAGAAAGTTGTCAGTATGGCAATCAACCAAATGTTGTGCCATCCTCTTGCTGGCAACTCGAGGTAACAGTTAAGATCTACAAGACAAGACTGAAAAGATGTCAATCCTTAGTCTAGGAAAGAGAAATCAGAAGAAAGTTGAAAACAGTCATCAAATACAGACAAGATATCTGCAAAATGGAAAGGAATGAATGATTCTGTGTGTTACCTGTGCGTAGCACTTGAGTTGCAAAAAGTAATGTTTAGACTGGATGCTAGCAAGGCCTCATTTAATAGCTGAGGTAGTTAGCACTCACAGAGTGATTCTGCAAAAGTTAGGTGACAAGGAAAACAATGCACAATCACTGTGTCAAGAATCATATAGGTACTGCTGATCCTGTCTCGGGGCAGGAGAGACTTCTAGATGAGGTTCCTTCTGGACCTGTATTCTGTGATTTCCTCTAAATGGGGCCCAACAAACCAGAGCCCCTTCAGGCAGTTAGAACAGCAAGGGCTTGCTAAAATGCAGCAGCATGCTGTGTCTCTGAGCAAGGCCTATATGTCTAGGGAATCTCCAATTAGGTGGTTAAGCCTTGTCTGATTGTCTTGAGTCTCAGGAATACATATCACAAGCCAGGATCATGTCTTTGTGAATGAGGAAATAGGCATCCTATGAGAATCTCCTTGAAACCTGGGGAGAACCCCCCCTCAAATAACCAAATAAACAAACAAAAATCTTAATTGCCATTTCCCAGATCAGTATATTTTTAGGACTCCTGCTGAAATTTGTTGGGGAACTTTGAAGCTACTTTAAGGAAGGAACTAATAGCTGGAATCAGCTAACCTTATACATGGCGAGCGTTGTGAAAGGTGCTGCCCATATTCTTCAGCCCTAACTGTTTTGGTACCTGGGTTCTGCTCACATAGAGTCTTCTTCCACTAACGAGTCTCCACTAACTTCCTCCTCCACTAACGAATCTCTTTCAGGCAGGAAAATTGCCAGTTGAGCTGCATGGTGTCTGAAATTGTTTTCTGAGGCCTGAGCTCACAACTTGAGTGCTTTTGTTTGTGATATCCGTAAGACAACATTGTATTCCCTCTCTCTGTGTTTGGCTCCAGCAGACAGAGGTGTGGAACCTGAAGACAGCCACAGAATCATAGAATGCTTTGGGTTGGAAGGGACCTTTAGAGGTCATCTAGTCCAACCCCCCTGCAGTGAGCAGGGACATCTTCAGCTAGATCAGGTTGCTCAGAGCCCCGTCCAACCTGACCTTGAATGTTTCCAGGGATGGGGCCTCCACTACCTCTCTGGGCAACCTGTTCAGTGCTTCACCACCCTCATTGTAAAAAATTTCTTCCTTATATCTAGCCTAAATCTACCCTCCTTTAGTTTAAAACCATTACCCCTTGTCCTGTCACCACAGGCCTTGCTAAAAAGACTGTCCCCATCTTTCCTACAGNACCTGCTGGCCACCCTTCTTTTGATGCAGCCCAGGATACAGTTGGCCTTCTGGGCTGCAAGCGCACACTGCTGGCTCATGTCCAGCTTTTCATCCATCAGTACCCCCAAGTCCTTCTCTGCAGGGCTGCTCTCAATCCCCTCATCCACCAGCCTGTATTGATACCAGGGGTTGCCCCGACCCAGGTGCAGGACCTTGCATTTGGTTTTGTTAACCTCATGAGGTTCGCACAGGCCCACCCCTCCAGCCTGTCCAGGTCCCTTTGGATGACATCCTGTCCCTCAGGCGTGTCAACTGCACCACTCAGCTTGGTGTCATCTGCAAACTTGCTGAGGGTGCACTCGATCTCGCTGTCTATGTCACTGATGAAAATATTAAACAGCACTGGTCCCAGTACGGGACATACATGCTGATCACTGTAGATAATGGACCAATGCAAAATATGTAACCTATGTATGGTAGGTTTCTTGCCTTTTTAAAATTTACATCCAAATTTTATGAAGGACACTGACATTTACACCATAAAACTGATAAAGACGTTTTCTGGTGACCAGTGATGATTTGCTTGATTTAGAGTATTTTCTAAAATCAGAGTTTGTGACTTTGTAGAGGGTTCTCTGTCTTCTTCCTGTGGTATGTCTTGTATGTTAGACTAATCCATGAAGCTTTCAAATTGATTTTAGTTCCCCCAAAAGGAATAAAGGGTTAAAATTAAATGAATAGCAGCTGATATACAGTGCTTAGTATGCAAGATGCTGCCTTGACCAGCTATAATGAGAAGTCTAATAAATCTTCTTGTCTCTTGTACTTTGTAAGTTCATTAGAAGCAGACATGAGATAGAATCATAGAATCATTTAGGTTGGGAAAAACCTTTAAGATCATAGAGTCCAACCTAACACTGCCAAGGCCACCACTAAGCCATGTCCCTAAGCGCCACGTCTACATGTCTTTTAAATACCTCCAGGGATAGTGACTCAACCACTTTCCTGGGCGGCCTGTTCTAGTACTTGAGAGCCGTTTCAGAGATGACGTATTGTAATGGGCAAAATATTTCCTCCTCCGAATTCATAGACGTCTGTATGAACAGTGGTGCAGTTCAGTGCAAGAAGGCCATTTACTGGCCCTTCTGTGTAGTATTTTCTCCTGGGGCACCTCAAGAGAAACGTACCTGGGAATTGGCAGTGGCGCTATCAAACTGAGTAACTGTGGCTTCCTGCTATATGCTATAACAGGTAGTGGGGAAGCGCTGCCAACGTCTCGGCTCCACATGGAGCAAGTTGCAGTCACTTAGTGAAGCCCCAGATATTTTCCACCAGCTCGCCTGCTATCCAGTAAGGAGCCACTTGTGTTATGAATTACCACCTGCAAGCTGTGTAGAAGTGCCAGCTTCTTGGAAGTGTAAGTAATTTAGTTATTTGCTACAGGAAATTTTTGGATGTGGATTGCAGAGGGCAGAGTGAATGATCTAAATCTGGTATTGGGACTTGGTAGGGATGTGTTCCTGGCAGGGTATATTTTTCAAATATGTGTTTAATGACTCAGGTTGAATCACTTGATATTCAGTGAAGTTTAGGTTTGGATCCTCAAAGATACACAGCTGCCCAAATTCCTCAGATTAGGAATTGGACACCTTAAAAGATACTGGGGTGAAATACTGCTGACAAGTACTGATAAGTAATTTTCAAGCAGCTCTGCATGGCTGATAGGTATGCAGGTAAAAGTTCACTGGGAGGCTGGAATATGAGTGAATGTGTTTGCTGCGTGTATTTGAGTGAGCTGTTCTTGGCGCTGCTCTAAGCGGAGCATGTTTTTACCTGCTCTCATTTATTTTAAAAGTATCGCTGGACTCAGCTCTTTTTTTTTTTTTTATTTAGTTTTTATTTTCCTGTGGGATCATAAATACCTGACGTGGTGAAAGCATGATAACTCTGCAGCGTCTGCTCTAAATGCAGCTGGCTGCAGAGGGATTCTGCTTAAGTTATGCCAACCTGAGGCAGCTCTGTTTATGCCAACAATGACACTCTGTACCAGGATTTTAATACAGAATTACATCTTTTTTCTTTCTTAAAGGCAAGAAGGCACTTTAAGTGGGATGTAAAAACATTGCAGCAGTACCTGTGTGTGTGTGGGAGGGAGGAAGGGGTTTTTTTAAGGCTTATCAAATATGTTTAAAGGGAAAGGCCAAATAATTCTTTCTGCAAGTAGGACTAACTGTGAGAAAACTTTGCTGAGAGCAGTTCCCAGTTCTGATTTTGCTTATTTGTGCTTATATGAGTCTGAAATATCTGCACTGAAGTCATTGCAGTGCACTGAATTAAGCGATTGCAGAATTTACATCAAATAGTCCCCAGAGCTGTTTGTGCTGCTGTAAGCAGTTACAATTCATAACAGTAAATGAGCTAATATGTGTATGGGACATTCTTTTTGGATAGTGTGAGATACAGAGACTGTCAATCTAATTCTCATGAATGGAATTTTCTACAGCAGCACTGAAAAAATCTCATTTCCTCTTAGTGGAACTTAGGAAACTTAGAGATATAGGAAATTCACTTGTAGCTAAAAAAAGATTTCCTTCATTGGTATCTGGGTGATATTCTTGTGATCTTTTTACAGTCCTCAAGGCATAAAGCTGACAATCTTTCAAGTCATTTCTGTCAGCTAAAATAGGCCTGATGTTAAGAGGCCTTGTTACTGCAAAACTAGACTTTTCGCTTTCTGATCCGAGAAGCAGAAACAATATTTTATTTGGATTGCCCTGTCTCTAGGGACATAATAACTTGCACATACACCCTTTGAACTAGTTAGGGATTTGATGCAACTTTTTGGTAAACTAACAGTGTTCCACACAAAGCATTAGATTTACTGTATCTAACATTAGATGTGATGTGTTTGATCAGAGTGTTTTCCTTAGGCAACAGCCAACCAAAGAGCTAAACAAAATCAAAGCAAGAATCGATACATTTTATGGTAAGCCATCAGTCTCTTTTCTCCCTTGCATCTTCTCACCCATTCTCTGATTAATAGATTTTATTCATTTATTATTGTAGTGAGTCTTCAGTCACCTATCCTTCAGCTGAAAACAGCATCACCACATTGCCAAATACACATTTCTAGAAAAAAAATATTGCTGTAAGTCCAAGCCCGCTGTTCATTTTTCTTTCTCCCTCATTAAAATAGTGTAATGTGTGTCCAGTACTGGTTCTTCAAGAGTGTTAAGCTCATAAAAAGTGTTGTAGTTGCTTGCAGTTACGAGATCTAAAATGTATACTTAGTATATCCAACATGTATAGCACTTAGTGTGTGAAGATGCTGTATAAATCACACATTTTATTAAAAACAATGATACTGACATTTAACCATGAGATAGGAGGAGGTATATTTTTCCAGGTACAAACATATCTACTGGCTAAGTTGGAAAATAGTTAAACTTGACTGACTACTTCCAGGAAAAGAAATTCAGTGTAAATGCGTTCATGGACATTCACAAATAATATCCTTTGCAAGAAAAGCAGAAAGATAAAACCTGATTTGAAGTTTTGATAAGGAGTTATTAAATGACTTCTATTTCTTACAAAGCTGTTCCTATAAGATAACATAAGAAGCAAACATTATACACACAGTAGTCAATAAACAGAAAGTTGGTTTCAACCTAGCAGCAGTGGTTTGTGTGACACAGGCTCAGACTGCCAGTGTGAAGCCATGTACTGTGGTGCAGCATAGAACAGTGAATGCAAATCAATCTCTGCCAGCAGAAGCAGAGAGAGGCTATAGTGCTTAGGCTAATTCCAAATAGACAAACTCAGGCCAACTGTTCGATATCTTTATGCCTGTCACTAGTCTTGGCCAACGTGACTAAAGCCAGGTCTGACACTAAAAGCTAGAATGGTTAATGGCCTTTGGCTGCTTGGCTGTTATGTTTGTGCTCAGGGTCTTTGCGATATGTCATTATTGTGAGAGATTACAAACACAAAATACACAAGACATTGTGAAGAGCATCCTACCGGAGTCCAAAATACTGTTCTGTAGGACCCTTTTACTGTGCTCCATGTCCTACAGATGCTGTACTCAAGGTCAAGTTTCCATGTTTTTCATTGCAATAATAATTTTCTATTCCATATATTTATTAGGATTTAAAAACGATCTGTCGTTGCTTCTCAACTTTGTCACCTTGCCGCCTTTCTATTATAATGGAAATGGTGCAGTTGTATGTCTCTTTCAGGACTGCCTTTATCAGAGGGACAGTTAAGGAGAGGGACTAGTGCTTTTGGGACTGCGTGTGAAATGAGTGCATGCTGCTCGGAAGTAGTCAAGGTGCCCATCAGGAATGATCAGGAGTACCAGCAGAGCTTAAGGCTTAGAGGAGATGTTTCTCTGATGCAAGAAAAATTGATTTGTAATCAGACTCTGGAAGCTTGAAATCCTGGAAAGCTCTTGATTAGTGAGTCATTGCTTTTTCTGTGAATATTTAAGGGAGAAGGGACATTGCCTACATGGGAAGTATGCCCTTCAGTTGAAGGTGGTGATTCTGGATTTTGTGCCAAAAATGAGGGATTTCTGAAAGAACGATTTTCCTGGTAGGCCAGCAGAACTCAGTCCTGCCTTCCTTGGCTGCATGTGACCTCGCCTCAGAGCACAATGAAGAGGGAGCACTTCACTGATGTGGGATGGCTTTCTAGGGGTGTTTTTCTGAGCACTGAAGGAGCACAGAAGCACATCTTTAGAAGTGCAGATCTTTTAAAAAAGCTGCAAGCAGGAACCTCTTCCTCAGACCGATATGCTTAAATTGATACCATTACAGAGTGAGTAACAACTGCAAAGGCTTTGGTCTCACAACCATCCTTGGCTCATACACCCATGCATTGGATAGGTGCAAGGATGCATTTTGCTACTGCCTAAACAGGCACAGGATGTTGAGTTTGGTAGCTTGACAGGCCTCCAATAGGCCTAGATTTTATATTCCCGTTGTACATTATCTTACTATATGTACGGGGAAATGTAGCGATGGGTGGAAGGGTCAGAATGCCAGGATATTTATTGGTAATACTTAAGCAGCCTTCATAGCTGCAAGAACACATTCAGTACTATAAAACTGGGTGAGGCTTTAAAAGATAACTTAAACTATGTCGAATAGGATTGTAATATGCTGATGTTTGTGCACTAGCTCAAATATTGGTCCATGTAACTATGGTGGCAAGATGCTAACTTTTGACCTGTGACATTTTGCTTTATTTGATTGTATCTTGATTTAAAAAGAAAAAAAAGTTTAGCAGTAACAAATCAGAAGAGATTTCATTAATAATAATAAATTTCAAAACCTAGAAATTCTTACCTATTCATTTGTCTTAAAATACATATATCTAAAAAAACCAGGAAACTTTCCAGATACTGACTTCCTCTGTATCAGTCAGTTTGGTTTAAGTACCATACAGACAGATAAGAAGGCAAGCTATGTGGTCCCATGAGCACCAAGTTACCCGTGGACTGAGTAGTCATTGGTTTTGCAAGTGTCTGGAAAATTTCATCTTGCATNAGTATGCCCTTCAGTTGAAGGTGGTGATTCTGGATTTTGTGCCAAAAATGAGGGATTTCTGAAAGAACGATTTTCCTGGTAGGCCAGCAGAACTCAGTCCTGCCTTCCTTGGCTGCATGTGACCTCGCCTCAGAGCACAATGAAGAGGGAGCACTTCACTGATGTGGGATGGCTTTCTAGGGGTGTTTTTCTGAGCACTGAAGGAGCACAGAAGCACATCTTTAGAAGTGCAGATCTTTTAAAAAAGCTGCAAGCAGGAACCTCTTCCTCAGACCGATATGCTTAAATTGATACCATTACAGAGTGAGTAACAACTGCAAAGGCTTTGGTCTCACAACCATCCTTGGCTCATACACCCATGCATTGGATAGGTGCAAGGATGCATTTTGCTACTGCCTAAACAGGCACAGGATGTTGAGTTTGGTAGCTTGACAGGCCTCCAATAGGCCTAGATTTTATATTCCCGTTGTACATTATCTTACTATATGTACGGGGAAATGTAGCGATGGGTGGAAGGGTCAGAATGCCAGGATATTTATTGGTAATACTTAAGCAGCCTTCATAGCTGCAAGAACACATTCAGTACTATAAAACTGGGTGAGGCTTTAAAAGATAACTTAAACTATGTCGAATAGGATTGTAATATGCTGATGTTTGTGCACTAGCTCAAATATTGGTCCATGTAACTATGGTGGCAAGATGCTAACTTTTGACCTGTGACATTTTGCTTTATTTGATTGTATCTTGATTTAAAAAGAAAAAAAAGTTTAGCAGTAACAAATCAGAAGAGATTTCATTAATAATAATAAATTTCAAAACCTAGAAATTCTTACCTATTCATTTGTCTTAAAATACATATATCTAAAAAAACCAGGAAACTTTCCAGATACTGACTTCCTCTGTATCAGTCAGTTTGGTTTAAGTACCATACAGACAGATAAGAAGGCAAGCTATGTGGTCCCATGAGCACCAAGTTACCCGTGGACTGAGTAGTCATTGGTTTTGCAAGTGTCTGGAAAATTTCATCTTGCATTCTGCAAGATGTGTGAATGCTGTCTAGTGAGTACCTTGTCAAAATTCATTGATTGAGAAACATATTTGGATGTGGGCAGTTGCAAAGCTGTGTTAGCAAGTGCCTGTCAGCTGCACTGTGGGAACTGGCCACATGTGTGGTCTCTGCTTGCCACAGTTGTGAGGTGAAAGGTGTTAGTCTAAACTGCTTACTCGGGTACAGTGGGGATGCATGCAGCTGCATATTGCACATGGGCCGACGGGCTGTCACGTGCTACTTTCCAGTATAAGGATGACTTTCCGTGCTCTGCTAGCCTCCTGGTGTGCTTCTCAGTGCAACTTCTTGGTCCTTTTCTTCAGTCTGCTTTGTTGGGAAATGCCTCTGGAATAAGTTGGTCTTAAAAAGTCAAATTATTTATTCTCTAGCTACTTGTATACATCTCATACCTTGAAAAAGAGGGGAATGTAGATTGCAGACTTCCTGAGTGAGAGAAGTGTGTGACATAGAGTCATTTGAACTGTCTTCCCTTGGCCTTATGGTGTCTCTCTCAAAGTCTAGGTTTAACCTGACTAAGCACAGAGTTATTCCTGTTGTACATGAAGTCTGTATCCCCTTCTCAATGTATATTTGCCGTCAGGGACAATCCCTCAAATCCGTTCTCAGTGGGCACTGCCAGCAATTCTCCTCCTGGGTCTTACGTGAAGCACAAGTGACAACACTGGAGTGGCATCGTTGCCAAGTTTGTCAAGGACCTTTCTATTCTAGAGGAGAGCTGCCTGGATTGTGTGTTTTCCTCACTTCTCAGTCGGGCTATTGCTGTGCCTTTGCCTAGTGTGTTTCTCAGCAGAGCCCACTTTTGCTTTCTGTGCTGCAGCAGCCATGTAAATGTGTTCTGAAGTGGGATCTGAGAGGCAATACAAGCCTACAGGCCTAAGGGATCCAAGAATCCTTTCCCAGGCAGCAATACAGTTTTGAGCTGGAGATTTTGCATGGCAAGGTGGACTAGGAAACGGGATTTGCAGGAAAGAGTGACCGCTCTGGTGTCTGGGTTCGTGGGTGGTGGAGTTCTAGCAAGCGACTGAAGTAGATAGTACCTCAAGAACAAAGACACTGTGGGATAGTTGCTGGAGGATTGTTCTTATCAGGACCAGTTGTGTAGCACCTGAGCTGGCAACCTGCTGTCAAAGTATGTCCAAAGAGTACTTAGTTTCTGCTGTCTTATTTTAGTAATGCAGTCTAGACTTTGTTACCAGGAATCATGTTTGGGCCTGTTAACAAAAGTAATTTGTGCTGCCAAAGATTTATAGGATGCATCTTGCTTGAGGACTGCAGGAAGGATAGAAGGAACGGCCTTTGATTTGTCCCTACCTTATTGCCTGAAAAAAACATGCTGGTAGTGCCGAGTCACCTCTTTTTCATCCTGCGAACTTGGTGTTCCTGAGGAATCTCTACATTTGAAATAGCATGGGAGGCAGTGAGGCATCTTGTGTCAGCAACATGCCGGCGACATGCAGGGCTCTTTCACCAAAGCCAAAAAGTGCAGACTTACTTTGCTAGCACCGGGCTGAAAGTGGGCTCAAGGTTAGAACATGTTTCTGAAGACAGAGTGGAAGAGCTACTATCTGTGGTGTTTAGACAGTATGGTAGGAAAAGCACAGTCCCTCCTCTCTTTTGTGGTAAGGCCTGCTGGCTTGGGTCACTCTGCTGCTCCTGAAGACACACCTGCAGCTGTAGTGGCTTTTTGTCATGGAACCCTGTTTCTCTCTGCTGAGCCTCACAATAATCTGTGTGTTTGCCTCCTTCAGACTAGACTATGGAAGTGTAGGCACAGTGAACATGCATAGTGGCTAGTTTATTTAGGAGTGTCCAGCCCAGCAGTAACACAAGTGCTCCTTACCTCACAACTCTTTTTTTTTTTTTTCTATTGATTCATTCTAGTAAA
>VYZW01003373.1:30312-45572 GCA_013401315.1 Balaeniceps rex | reverse complement strand
TTTTTTTTTTTTTGCTATGTATCAGTCATAGTAATGGCAACAGCAACAGGTACTGCCACTGGAAGTATTGCTACTGATAAGCACATCACTTAGTCTGGGAATGACTGCTCTATTGGATCTAGGATATATCATTTTTATTGCCTTGTGTCTCCAGCTGAAATTTTTGTTCTGTATTTGTACAGTATCTAGCACAGACATAGCCAGTACCTCAAAGAATACAGTAACATAAACAGGTCTTGCAAATGGGCAGGGTAAGTAAACAAGAGGGATATTTTTGATCTACGGTTATAGGAAGTTGTCACTGCAGGTCAGCAATTTCACCCATGTGAAATGCAGGGGGACTGGAAGGGGAAGAATAAGATAGCTCAGGGGATGCTTACGGAGAGCTTTGGCTAACTGTGAGAAGCTGCAAGAGGAAAGCACAAGGCTCTGGTTTGAAAATCTAATGGACGGAACAGAAGAGTCTGATGTGATGGGCGAACTGGAGATGAGAATAAAGGTGCAGTATTGCAGCAACTGTAGCTGAATTACTGGGGGGTGCCATGGTCCCCTCTTCTCCGAGGGCTGAGCCAGCCAAAAATTAATCCCTTTTTTTAGGATTGATTTTCAGCTGGCTCACCTCCCTGAACAATTGCAGAAGCAGCAGTGCTAGCACAAGAGAGTTAAGTGCTAGCGTGCAGAGGAGAGCAGGACTGCAGCAGCCCAGATTCAGATTAAATGATACAGCTATGGGACCACACACCAGCCTTCTGACACTGAGTGAAAAATAATAGGTGCAAGGGAAGGAGTCTCACTAGTTATAAGTTGATTTTTCCTTACTGCCATGAGCTCTGCAAACAGCTAATACAATCTCGCTCTCAGGGACTAGGTTTGAACAGAACATTTCAGTGGTAGAAATAAATTGTGGGACATACTCCGTTGTATGGAACAATGTGCAAAACTCAGAACTTGGTAGTAGCAATAAGCGCTAGGATTGTAACTTGTCTCTGGCCTAGACATCTTGAGAGGGCAGTGATATAATAAAACACTTGAGGTATTTTGGGTGTAGCTTCTCACAGGGGAAAATCCTTTCCCTCTGTAGCCAGAGGGAATGTATAGTAGCCAGAAATGTCCCATTACTGTTGCTCCTGCTCTGAGATCTAATGGGATTTATCATCTCTGTTGCAAAGCTGTCCTCTTTTGATGGAACCGTTTTTATCCACTCTGTGTCTTCTCAAAAAATACTATTGGCAAAATAATTTTAACAAAAAACTGTGAAGAGGGAAAGCCAGATGTGCTCTTGAAAGCTAATCATTCTGGCTCTAGAAGGAATTGTTTTCTAAATAAGTCCTTGCAGTCTGTTCCTACTAGTGCCGGAGTTCTTTGGGGAGTTATTCTAAACGTTACTCCTCAGCACAGTACGCTTTCCTGCAGCCAAGTATTAGAGTTAACCTCCAAGCTTTATTTTTATCTACAGTTTTTTTGGCAAATTATGAAGCTTATGTTTGGCGTTTTATTTCCCTCTACAATCTTCTATCTTTGGTTTGCATTACACTTTGCAGAGCTTAGAGTTTATTCAGGGTTTTGGGTGGGTGATACAAGTTCTAATAAGTTTCTATATAACCTAATTCAGAAGCTTAGACAAAGAAAGCCATATCCTGTATTGAAAGATTTGTGCAGAGCTTTGCTGAACTGATATTAGTGTTGAATGAACAACTGTTTTCAGTAGTGTTTTGTTTTTCTTTCAAACGAAACTGTAATGGAGAAGAAGGTGGAGAGCAAATTTCTTACTGAAATGCAATACAATAGTAACACTTAAATACCTTGGAGGATCTGAGACTAGAGGCCAAACTAGGCGCCCTAACATTGTCATTATTTATATTTTCTTTGAGAAATCAAATCCTAGAAACTATGTTTTTACAGACAATTTTGGTATGCTAGATTTCTGGAATGTGTTTTTCTGCAGCTATCATAGTAATTTTATGTGACATAGAGCAAAAAGTAAGTGTGTATAATGATTGCAAGACTGTATGTTCTTATTGTACCTTGCAATTAGGGAACGAAAAGTATGTTACAACCACGGTTGTGCTAAGTCAGAACTGAATGTGTAAACCCGATTTCTGTATCTGCTGGTGTAAATGGATGTTTTACTCACAGGTTAAGCAGGACTGATTATAAATGAAATTGCCAAAAGCGCTCCAAACCACACCACACAGCTGAAGATAAAAAGAGTTGTCTCTGTATGTTTTTACTTTGACAGAACAATATAAATAAAAGCTTAAGACAAATGCTGATGGGGAGATAAGGTGTAACGCCAAACCATTGACAGTGCCTGTTGCCTTCAAAGTTCAGCAGAGTGGTGGCAGTTTTAGGCTGGGAAGTCTCATATGGGTTTGTTAAACAGACTATTAGTACTGGTTTAGATCCAGAAATTGGGAAGGAATCAAATAAGAAATATTTCTTGGCTATAAATGGCAACTCCCATAAAAGGCAGAGGAGAGTCATAAAATGTCAGCGGCTGTCTGAGGGTATGTCGATATGGACTATTTCTCACCAGGGTGATTAGCCCCAGCACAGTGCCATGCTAATGTGCTGACTTGGTTCTCAGTTCAGAATGGCCTCATGTCTGGTCAGCTTTTTTTTCCCCTGTCTCTTCCTGCACACTTTTGAGATGATATACTGCTATTGCTTAGGCTGTACATGGACTGCTTGACACAGATGCGGTCAAGCCAGGGTAGCCAAAACGATTTACACAAGCTGCAAATCTTTAGTAAGGGAGATTTTTGTTCAGAGTGTATCTTGACCAGGGAAGAATGAAACACCAGAGACTGTATTTGGCTTTTTCTACCCCTTCTACATCCAGGCCAAGATGTTCTTCTGTTAGACATATTTAGTATGGGTCTTTACATTCAAATAGTGTTGGAGTATTAGAACGATAAATATGGGGAAAAAAAAGAAAAAAAAACTTTCTAAGCTCAAATGGAATAGATAAACAGGCTGCAGGAGAGTTAAGTGCTGTAAATGGGATCTTGAAAGTGGGTATATGTTAATTGTAAATGCAAATCTGCATTTAGATCACTGGTAGAAATCATCAAAGCCAACATCCTAAAAATCAGCTTAGCCTAGATTGTTTTAGGTAATACTGCTGTTGTCCTATGATATTTATACTTGTGGCAACATTCTTCCTTTGGTGCCATAGGAACTTCTGTTGTCCTGGAGATGGTGATAACATTTGTTTCAAAAATCCTCTTATATCCATTGATAAAATGCTTAAACCAGGATAGTGAACGTTATTTTTTTTTAAAGAAA
Organism: Balaeniceps rex; assembly: GCA_013401315.1. NCBI lineage: Eukaryota > Metazoa > Chordata > Aves > Pelecaniformes > Balaenicipitidae > Balaeniceps > Balaeniceps rex. The sequence goes on along the minus strand of VYZW01003373.1, from coordinate 42,284 downwards.
AAAGAATCTGAAAATTTGTATGAAAACTAGAGGTGAACAGAAATTCTGTGCAACTCTTCACAAAGTACTAGTGAGTCTGCTGATGTGTCGCAGAGCCACTGCTTTTAGTTAATATTACTACTAGGGAAATAACACTCATGTCACTGTGGATAATCCTGTCAAAAAGTGAGCTCAGTGCTCAGTGGTGGGCAAACTAACCAGCAGAATGTTAGAAATTATTAGGAAAGGAGTAGCAAATAAAAAGAAGATACTGTTAACGTTAGTGTTAGAAACCTGCAGCTTCAGTAGTGTACACAGCTGTGCCTCAGAGTACAGCAGAGCTGGAGATGGGGACAGGGGTTCAGTGGTACAAACTGACTTATATGCAAAGGAGGGACCATAGTGACCTGGTCTCATCGGTCACCCCTGTCCTCAGGAAAAGATAGCCCCTTTCTCAGAGACATAAAATGACAGAGGTTTACAAAATCACATGTGATGTGTGGAAAATTAGCAAGAAATGGATATTGGCTATTTCTTGTAACTTAACTGGGAACTCTAACTTCTTCTAGTGTGCGCTTGCAGCCCAGAAGGCCAACCGGATCCTGGTTGCATCAAAAGAAGGGTGGCCAGCAGGTCGAGGGAGGGGATTCTGCCCCTCTACTCGGCTCTGGTGAGACCCCGCCTGGAGTACTGCGTCCAGCTCTGGAGCCCTCAGCACAAGAAGGACATGGACCTGTTGGAGCGGGTCCGGAAGAGGGCCACGAAAATGATCCGAGGGCTGGAGCACCTCTCCTACGAGGACAGGCTGAGAGAGCTGGGGTTGTTCAGCCTGGAGAGGAGAAGGCTGCGGGGAAACCTTATTGCGGCCTTTCAGTACTTAAAGGGGGCCTGTAGGAAAGATGGGGACAGTCTTTTTAGCAAGGCCTGTTGTGACAGGACAAGGGGTAATGGTTTTAAACTAAAGGAGGGTAGATTTAGGCTAGATACAAGGAAGAAATTTTTTACAATGAGGGTGGTGAAGCACTGGAACAGGTTGCCCAGAGAGGTAGTGGAGGCTCCATCCCTGGAAACATTCAAGATCAGGTTGGATGGGGCTCTGAGCAACCTGATCTGGTTGATGATGTCCCTGCTCACCGCAGGGCGGTTGGACTAGATGACCTCTAAAGGTCCCTTCCAACCCAAAGCATTCTATGATTCTATGATTCAGTTACAAAGCAGTTTAAACACAAAAGGCAGTTGTTTGAGCAGCAAAAGTATAAATTCATTCAAATGTGTGTTGGAGAAAGACATGGCAGATTTGTCTATTGGCAGCTCTTGAATGTGGTGGTTTGGAGACAGCCTTCAGACTAAGAGATCCCTACGCTGGTTGCTGAGAACTGGGAGGATGTACCAGGGGAAAGATCATACTAAAATTGTCATCCTACTTTTTCTTTTTTTGCTAAGCCTGTGCTGCGGGCCAGTGTCAGAAGCAGAATGTGGCACATAAAGAGCTATGATTTGATCCAGTACGTACAACATTTTTTACCATTTTACATTCCTTCTTGCAGGTACCCTGAACAATGAGCCCAAATGAGGTTTGTGTCCTACATGATACTGTGCCTGAGGCAGTAACACAGGAATCCTTGCTTTGTTTTGTACTTCAGGCTGGGAATACCTTAGTGGATGCAAGAGTCACCAAAGTAAGCAAGAGTTTTGTAAGTGGGAGCTGACTTAAAATGAGTCTTGAGTTAGGTTCAAGATTTATGCCTATTTTCTTAATTTTTTTCCAGGTTTGACTATTTGAAGTTTAAATTGTTACATGTGCACTAAGTAAAGAACATAGATTCTCTTAAATTTTAGAGTAACCACTGTAACCCATTTGGCACATGTGGCAATCTAGTCACTAATACAGACATCTGGTTACTGATATAAAGCATTTCAGGTTAGGTAGCCCAGTTTAAAAGATGTAAGTAATTTTTTTGTGTCTTGTAAATCTCTCTCCCAAATAGTCCACTTCCATATTCTGTTTCCACATATTTTCTCTTTCCTTATTATTTATTTAAACTTAATTTCTCTAGGTATTGGTTCTACTTTAAGTAGAGGAAATTTAAAAGAGGAAATCTAACATACTGAACTACATTTGCAGATAGAAGGTTGCCAGAAAAATAGTCAGTAAAGAGCATTCAAAAAATAGCAATTCCAGTATATTTCATAAATGATCTACTATCTGATTTTACTAAAGTCACTGTGGATGAATTCCTGAGCGAATGTTGTGTATGAAACTTTCTGCTATGGTAGGTGAGCTGCATGATCACAAAGAGAAAAGTTTTGTCTTTCAAGAAATCTGACTTTTCTATTACCAGACAGGAATTTGAGACTGTCCAACTATGGTGCACCTTTAAAATAGACCATAGTAAAGAAGTAGCATTGCGAAGACTATAGAGGGCATTTTAGCAGCACAAAGACAGTATGGTCTATCCCATGTACTTGTCAAGCTGTGCACGTACTTGTAAAGCTGTGCAGAATGACGTTTTGCAATAAGAAATAAGAAATGAAATTCATAGTACAAAGGAATTTTGAAGGCACCTGCGTGGAAGCTGAATGCGTCAGTACAGCCAGCTGATTTTTGAAGATGGGGAAACGGGATAAAATTTTAATTTTGCAAATTCAGAGGAAGAAAATCCAAGAAGCTCTTTATCTTTTATGTCTAAATTTTCATATGGATAGACTCCAACTTGCCTTCTCATCTCTTCCCCCACTAGTATCAATCAATCAAAAAAAAAAAGACACTTTTGAGATAAAATAATGACATTTTACTAAAACTCAAAATCCGTGTGGTCTGGCTATAGGCATTTTAATGCTTTGCTAGACAAATGCAAGTATGTTAGCAAACTTTTGCGGAACTTCTATAATTTTTTTCCCCAGACTGGCCGGTAATTTGACAGGCAAATTGTTTTGCAATAGCTGCTGAATTAAGGTGAAGTCCATAATTCATATCTGAAACTCTTAAATGTAACTTCTCCATAATTGGAAATTCAGTGCCTAGATGTCTGTCAGGGACACAGCTATTTGTATCTTGCCAAAAACAACTTCGTGGTTTGCAATCACAAGGGAAAACTTAGCTTCCCAGCTGGCTGATGGGAGGTAATCTGACTCCTACTCAGTTACCAGAGTGCTGCAGAAACATGTGTTCCATTTGTTGACAGAACAATTGTCCTGGATAGCATTTGCTTACAATTCAGTACTTTCATAAATATTATAAGAACTTACGTCGTATAGCACAGAAAGTGCAGGTAGCAGTTTCCATTTTCACTGTGATGGCCTGGGGCCATCACTTCTAAGCACACTGCCAGCTCACTTAGTAAATCCTCTAGACTGGAGCACAGGCAATTTAGGGATTGAGCCAGATCATGCTGTACCTTGCTTTCCTTAGCTGGCCATTCTCATTTCTGGCTTCTCTCTTCTTGCTCTAACCCTCATAGCTTCTTTGCCCAAAATTGCCTAATGGGTGGGATTTGTGCCACGGCGATTTCCAGACTGGAAATAGAGTAAGTCATTAGAATAGAAAGCACATGCGTGGAAGAGTCCTGAATGACAAGAAGAAGAGTGCACTTTGACAGTGGCTCAGGAAAATACTCAACTGTGATCTGATTTTTCTAGACTCTTTTGCGGACATCCCACCTCCTAGAACAATCTGATGAACGCTTCTTCATTAAGAAAAAAATACAAGAATAGATCAGATTACAGGGACCTGGAAAGTATTACTTTGTTTTGTGTTGTCTGTTGGTGATTTGTGAGGAGTTGTCTTTGCTAAGAAAAATATTCAGAGGGACAGTAATCTCTGGATTTGTGCTGTAATCGCTTTATCTCCTGAACAATGCAGCTAAATCTGCCATCAATTCTTTTTCCTTTCAGTTGAGAATCTTAATGTAGTATGTTGTTATGGTATTTACTCTATTCTTTAGAAGTCTCAGATAGGAGACTTGAGCTTTCTAGAAGTTGTATTTACACAGGGGACTTCAACAACAGTCCCCTCATGAGGAGGTTGTAACGTCAGTAATTCCTAATCTGATTTGCATTAGGGAATACATACAGCTTATTAGCAGCACTGTCATCTTAAAGTTAATTACAACATAACAAAATGTGGGACATGAATTTAACTTGTAAATAAATGTTCCTTATATCCATGCTCCTCTGTCAGTGCCAGAAAACCAGAGATAGTGGGGATGATGATCTACGCAGTAAGTATTTCTCTTTAAGTGAGGGAGGAAGCAAAGTAGGCCACGCACTTCCTCCCCCAAAATATCACAAAGCTGTGCCTAGTGAGATGTGTAACCTCATTTGCATCAGTCGCGTCCTTCATCAACAAACACATTTTTCACTGTCCTTTCTGTGTTCTGTTAGAAACAACATTAAAATCTGTTCTCTCTCAGGAGGCCAGGAGTGAAAGAGTTGCCTCCCTGTCTTATTGGTATATTCTTGCCAACTCCAATCTTCTTTCTTAATTCCCCTTTTAAAGTAAAGGTTTCCTAACTCTTGTGGAGAAAATAGAAGTATATAGGGTTATGCTTGAACATAAGAGTTGGAAAAAGCAATGTTTAATAAATTTGATAATCTTCAGTAAAACACTTAAGTTGCAATCTGTAATTAGATAATATTTTATTATAATTTGATTGTTTATAATGATTTATTTAAATATTAAAGGGCATACTTTGTTATGTTGCTGTTTTCTGTCCCTAAGTACCTTAGTTCTCAAGAGCTGAAACTTCTCAAATATAGAAGTATCTGACATTAGACATGCTTTTTGGCTATGTCGTTGGTCAGAAAGCAAAGATCACAGCAGCGAATTGAAAACTTAGTATGTAGTAAAGATACTTCATTTTGGAAAGGTAGTGATTGCATAAATATAGTGTCTATTTTTGTTATTTTTTTTAGCCCAGTTACATAGTTTCATAACGAAAAACTAAGCTACTGATAGCGTACCAAGTAAATGGTTCTACTGATAAAAAGTTACCCCCTCACACACTTTTATGTTTAAACTGATTACTGAAAGAAAGGAAAATGATGTTAAGGCAGATGATGTTACAACTGTTTTTAAAGGTATAGTCACCAGATCCTGGGTGAAGACCTTGTGGCACGACATTGTGAAATAGAAATGCCAACTCTGAAGGCATTTTGTATGTAGATAATTGGCATGTAGTTAATTGGGCATTTTGGAACTGAGTCCAGAGGGTGTCCAAACTCATTTGGAAGTTGGCTTTTCATCACAACAGGTATGATTAAACTCCCTGGGGTGATGGAAGAGAAATTGTGTGGGAAGAATATGATCATCTAAAGAGCCTTATGGGAAAAGAGATTTGGTGTCCCATATTGCACAATTTACCTCAGCTACCTGGAACCCAGGATATATGAGTATCTTCAGTGTTCATTTGCTATCTTCCTTCTGTGCATGTGAAAAATTTTTACAGAAGTTGACTAACCTTTAATATTCTTCCTTGGCTGAGGAATGGGTTAAATGTTAAACTCGGGACTTTAGGCTAAGTAGTACTATAATAAAGGGTGCTGATTGTTTTGATGATGTGAAGGCCTGTATGAGTGAGGTTAAAATATTACGCTGAGAGCCAATATAGATAACAAGGAACAAGTGCAGCGGTGAAATGTGTGAGACCACAGGGTTGGAAAGAAGTTCTTGGAAGCTTTTCTTGGAAGACTCCTCTCCTACTGCAGGCATTTACATGCTAAAATCCCTAATGACTACTTCAGGGTCTATCTTAAACTAAGTAGTTTCTTGCTTTCTCAAGGTTACCCTAGACCTGTCTTAAAAGGGCTCCCTAGACCTTCAATCTTCTGGTGTCTAGAAACTTTTTCCAGCCTAAATTATGCCAACGTTGTCTTTTAAGTTAAACAATGGTTCCTTTCTTTGTCCTAGGGAAAAAGTAAATACGATGGCTACCATAGAGCTAAACAATGTGAAGGTGGAAGGTCAGGAAGGCCTCTTGTAGTAAGCTGGCCATGGTGATGCTGAGTTGTGCAACCTGATCAGTGAGCATTAAACATATGATTAAGTCTGAGGATGGATTTCACTGCTTTTCTATATACGGGCCTGAAATTTCTTACATTTTAGATATTGCACACAAGCTGGATGGGAGAAGAAATAGAAATTTGTGTTAAAAATCAGCTGCATATATTTTCATATGTATAGAAATTTAACTGAAAATTTTCTTTGAAGTCTGCTGCTGCCACTGTTGATTGCCAAATTCCCTATTTGTGTTACAGTACTTGGACAAGGTAGGTACTGTGTGTGAGTAAAGCTGGTACTAGAGGGATAAATAGCAATAGATGGACACACAATCAAGACATTTGGTAGTTTGTTAGAGACCTTTCGTAATACCTGACCATGACTTCTAAAATGGCCAGGTTCTATACACTGAAGCTAGTAAATCTTTTCCTTCTGTCAGAGGTCTGTACTGATTTCAGTATTATGACATACCAGAAAATGATTAAGTGGTAGATTTTTCTTTTCTTTTTTTAAAGACAAAGTCAAACAAATTTCCCTAGACTAAAAACTCTTTTTGAACAATGTAACAGCTCAAACAAGTATCTGTTTTAAAATGTGTATTTTTCTTTATGTGGAAGGAAAAAGAGACATAAAGACAATTGAGCTTCTAAAAGACAGGAGAATTGAGGAGAGAAAATGAAGTGGAAGTGATTTTATTTCCTAAGTAACCTGTCTTGACTTGCTATATACTTTTCAAATCCACTTTACTCATCTGAACCTGTACTCATTCAAGCTAGTGACTGTAATGATGGTGACATCACTGGTTTGTTTACACTGAAATCTCTTTTGAGGGCAATCACAACAGAGGTGGTTTTAGGAGAGGTATTGATTATGCCTCAACTTTGGAATTTGGTAATTTTGGTATACCTCAAACATGCTGTGCTTGTCCTCTAGTCTGCTTTTTTTCTTGCTTTAGATTATGAACTCCTCAGGACTGTGATTATTTCTTCATAAGCATTTAAAAACCACATAGAACAACAAATCTTCTGGAAAGAAACAAGAATAACTTTGATCCTTGACCATATTAATATACAATAAATATTTAGTCACAATTTTGCATTTAATAGTACACCCACAAACTGTGTGGAGACAAGCACTCAACACTTGTAAATCTTAGTTTAGGATCTGCCAGAATGTGGGCTGCTATTAGTTTTGATTTGACCCTGTTGTTCATGTGCCTTATGAGATGGTCTTCATTAACACAGTTGCTTCAGTTTATTGTTTCTTTTTACAAGACCATTCTTACTGCATTCAGCACACAAAATACGACAGCATTTACTTAATGAACAACTTCTCAGTGTTTTATCTTAGTTGTGCAGACTTAGGATGTATTTGTTACTTTATTACTTACTGCTCTGGAGGTGAAATTATTATTTTTTTCTTTGTGCTTTTTACTAGTATTCAGTTTTATACGTCTGGTTGTTTTATAAGGATTGACTTTCATGACAGCTTTCACAAGTAAGGGAAAGGGTATTTATCCTTTCGCAGATGGCTAGCCAAACAATGTCAAGAGCTTTCACTAATCTTCAGTATCCAATTTTAGACACCTGCAACTGGTAATTTTTTTAAGTGTTAAGTATTGTATGACAGTCATCTTCAAAATACAACATCTTCTGGCTTTATTTGCAAATGTCTTTGGCTTTTTTGCAGTCTGAACCTGGCAAACAGGTATCTAAAATGTAAAGAATGCACAGTTTAGTTGACCACATAGGAGAGTTTCGGTTTTTAAATTGTGATGTAGCAAGTACATTGGCAGGGGTCCTGAGACTCTTCAGTTTTTCTGCTATACTCTGCCTCCTAGCAGAGAACTCTTCTCTCCCTAGACCCTTTTCTTTAAGAGCATTAGGCCAGAACGCCTCTTTCTCCTTTTGCAGCTCTAGTTTGTGCGTTTCTTTCCTCACCACTTCTTTCCCCCATCCCCCTTTCAACATCTGATACTTACCTTTCTGATCTCAAAGAGATCAGCATCTTTCTCCCCAAGTTTACTCCACTTATTTGCTTGGTGCCAGTTTTCTCACCCTACCCAGGTGTTTCTCTTGGCTGTTTCCTTCTGTACCTGTGATTGTTTGCACCACTATTTGTGTCTCTTTGCCCTTATCCCTTTTGTTTGACTTTTGTTACTCCTATTTAAATGTTCTTTGCCCTAGTGCAGCTATATGAACCGGTTGTTTGCATATTGCATCCCTCTCCTCCTCACACAGTGATTTCATTTCTTGAACTTCTGTTTGCTTCTGCCAGCATCAGATGCTCTAATGAGAAAGAAGGGCCAGTCCCCTTATCTTCTTTCCCCCTCAGCTCCTCTCTCCTTTTCGCTTTCCATTGGTGGCTCCTCAGTCTGAGACTCTGTCCTAGCCATGGAAATGATTTCTGCTTTCTCTGGGGAGAAAAGGTAACAAGGACTATGGAATACTGACTCCTGGCATTTTCTTCCTTCACCATTCTTAGGGCTCTTCTTAGGGGCACTACTGCTGCCAAAATGATCTCCTCTTGTGATGACCTGCACCAGGTACTCCCCACCATTAAAGCTGCCAGTGTTTTCATTAATGATATTGTGTCAGCCTGTAATAACAGCCAGCATTAACAGACAAAAAACTTGAGGTAGAGGTAATGGCTGTTGCAGTTATCCCATCAAACACTGTCTTTTCATCCTGTTTGTGAGATCTGTGGTAACTTCCTGCCAGAGGTCATACTTGCCAGAGCAGCTGATGATTGGAGTGGCTCAGATGCTGGTGTCAGGCTGGATGGAAGATGCTTTTATCAGCCCCTGACTTACTTCCTTTGAGCCCTGTAAGTGCCTGATAGTTGGCAAGAAATTAAACAGCAGGAGAGTAAAGTGTAAAGCTGACACTGATGGCTCTGCCTTAAGGAGACAGGCAATTTCCTAATCAGAAATCTGGCTTATCCAACAATTTCTGCCTCTTCCATCCGTGTCCGGGAATGGGGGGGAGAGGGGGGGGAAGGGGAGTGGAGGAAAAGCACCATCAGGCCACTTTTGGTGGACCAGGTACATTATCTTATTAAAAATACTGATGAGCCACTTCTTCAGTGCCACACAAGCCCTATCCATCTCCTTTCATATGTCATCTGGTGTGTCGGTGACAGTTGCGCTTACGCTCGTATGCACAAAGCTGGCCTGTTTCTATTTCAGTAACGGCTGTGGAAAAGGTAGGTTTTTGAACATTATGAAGTTCTGGTCAACTTGAAGTGAACAGAGGCATCATTTTCTTTTCACTCAGGCAGCATGGCATGGGGAAGCTAGGTTGGCCTTTTCTGCTATAGTTATACATATGGTGACCAGATGGAATGCAGTGAGCAAACAAGTTTTTCAGCTCAGCAAATGACTGGGTGTTCACCTGGAGATATTGTTCTCGGTATAGTGTGCCAAAGGAAGTATGATGAATGAATGCTGGGCCTTACTGCCCTACTGGGCTTTGATTTGTCTATTGGGTATTCTCTGATGACAGGGAAAAGAGTGCTAGAGCATCTCATCAGAGATCCCTCTTCAGAACCCCTCTTCAGAGATCAAGAGGATAATGGAAAAGGAACATCCTTTAATGCTAAAACCTAACTGGGATTCAGTCAGTAGGCTCCTTTTTGATGGACTAAACATTCTTCTCACTCTGGCTGAGTTTTTAGAAGCACTCTGTCTGCTGTCCCCTGAGGAACCTCACCAAATAGTGTAGTTTACTGCACATTACGGGAAGTCCTTACTTTAGATATTACTACTCTCTGGGCTGAGTCCCCAGAGAATGGAGAAGTTCTGTGCTCATGAAGATGGGTTGTGTTCCTCCCAATATCAAAGGAGGACCTATGTGATCTGCCTCCCAAGACACCTATTTAGTACTAATTATGTGGGACCTGAAGTTACAATCCATCCCCATTATACCCATGCTGTCTAGTGCAAAATCATTTTCAATGGTTTATCTGAGTTGAAACTCTGCCAGTACTGTTCCTGGAAGAGGAAAGGACAGAAGAGGTCACAGTTATACCGCAGGTGTATCAAGGCACTTTATATTAAGGTTATTATTTTTGTGGTGGTTGTGCACAGCGCTTTATTTCTGTATGTTGTCTGTTCAAACTCAGCTGAGACCTGATCCAGGTCATCATCTTTGATTGAAAAGTGTGTCAAGATTGCTCCCTGTTCAGTCAGTTCCACACAGCTTGCCTTACTTCATCTCCTCAGTACAACTAGGCAGGTGTAGCTTACACTAATGATATGTTCCTCAAAGTACAGGTTATAGTGACCTGGTGTAGACCCATGCCAAGTCATTCATTTGAAAGCTTCCTCCAAGTTGCATGGGTCAGGAGCTGTGGCCTTATGGCCAGGATTGTGTCTGTGCCCAGTGCTATCCAACAGTGTGTGCACCTGCTGTTCCTGCCAGGACATCTGCTTCTGTTCAGAGAAACAGTAAACTGTTTTCATCTGCAGACTGATCTGTCTGTGCCAGTGCCTTTTCTGAAAAGCATAGAGAGGACTACTGGTCACCAACCAGCTCTTCTTGCCCACACTCAAGCAAAGGTTCAGAGCCTTTTGCTAGCCTGTGGCCAGCCTCCAAAGCAAGCGGGTCTCTAAAGCTGCGCTAAGCCTCCTGCTGGTAGGCAGTAGGAGAGGCCTGGTTTGCCTCTACAGCCAGGTTTACATTTTTGTCAGCGGGCTCTGCACAGCCTCCTTTTATAGTGTTCTTAGTCCAGCACGGTGTTTGCTGGTGCACGCATTCCTTTCATTTGCTGCTTCTAAAGCTACTGACAAGACCAGCAGCTCTCTTATCTCCATTTGAGAGGGCTTGTTTGAGACCCGGTCTAATTCTGATCCCCTTGCCTCGGTCTGTCTTGGCCGCGTTATATCTGCATCAGCCAGCCTGCCCTCTCTTTTACACTGCATCTCCTGTGATCCCAGTCTGATCCTGAAATCTCTCTGCCTCTCTTCAAGTGACCCATCCAAACTTTGTCACTGTCAGAAGACAAGCTGGGACTGGGCCTGCAGTGAAGTCACTGGTATTTTCTTCCCGACACTTCCGAGCCATTCAGAGTTCATGTGCTGTATGTCACGCATAACTACTAAGCCCAAAGCATCCCAAAAGCGGTCCTGGCTGTGTTGCACATGTTGTGGAGCTGTGTGGCATCTCTGCCCCACTGGTGCACACCAGCTTGTTGCATCTATGGTAGTAGAGCTTCATTGACAGCTCAGTCCAGAAGTCCTGGGCAAATAAAGGCTGCCTTCTAGTCAGGCCAGGCAGGGCTTCAGGGTGGAAAAAGGGGCCATAGCATACAACTCTGCACCACCCCCCCTCCCCCAACTGTAGTTACGAGGAGAAGCCCCAGGGTGATGTCAGCATGTCATCGAGCGTAGGAAGCATGAAGGGATGATGGTTCATCTGCTGTGTATATGCATGTTCAGTCCTATCAGCAGAAGGTGTTTTAGAATCGAATGTGTCCAAGGAGGGCGTAATCTTTACAGGGGCAGACAAGGCGAAAGTTCTCTCTACGAGACAAGCGTGAACGGCTGTTTCTTTCTAAAAACTTTTACTGGAGCGAAACTTTACAGAGGCAGCCAAAAGCACAACCTTGACACTAAGACCCGCCCCCCAGCCTTTTGAATACAGGACTGTTGGAATATTTATACAAGGGCAAATAGTATTATTTTTGGAAATGACTGAATTATTTTGGTTACTTTTTCCCCCCCAAAAAATCAGCCCGAGGCAGGCACCTGGCATGGAAAATTTCAACTTGCCTGGTAAAAGTTTGGCAGAAGTTACCAGCAAGTGAGAAGGGGTGCTGTGCGAGGCAAGTGTCAAGCAGCCGTAGTCACCGGCAGCGCTACCGCTCTCCGTCCGGTCAGCGCCGGGAGCTCGCCGCCCTCCCGGGCGGGGGGCGCGGCGGGGGCTGCCGGGGCGCCGCTCCCGCCCCGCCAACCCGGGACTGGAGCCTTCCCGTCAGGAGGAGCCCACCTGCCCCG
>VYZW01003373.1:1196-29735 GCA_013401315.1 Balaeniceps rex | reverse complement strand
CCCCCCCGCGGCGGGGGGCAGCGGGGCCGGAGCCTTTGTTCCGCCGCCGGCTCCGGGCGCCGCCGCGGCGTGCGCTGGGCGGCTGCGTCTGCCCCGTCCCCCCCCTTTCCTTTGTGAGGTCCCCGCGGGGCTTGTGCCGGCGGTGGTGGGCGGTGCGGCCGCCCCTGGCCTCGCCTTTCTCCCTGCCCCCGGCCCCGCTCGCTGACGAGTTCCTGGGCGAGGGAGAAGTGCGCACACATGGCAAACGGCGAGCTTCCCCTTGTCCTCACATTGCACGGCCGCGTAGTCGTGTCGGGTGGTGGATAGGGTTCCCCGGCGGATTTCTAGCCTTTGGTGGGCGGGGGGCGTAAGGGGAGCGGGAGCGTTGGTGGGGGGAGATGGATAAAACTGCGGAGCTTGGGTTCATTTCCTTCCCGGGCCGGTGGCTAAGTAAAGCAGACATGTGTTGCCTTACTTCCTGTGCTACTGAAAAATACATGTGGTTCCACAGTTGTAATTTCCCCTCCCTTCAGATGACTCAAAGTCTGGATTTTGTTAATGAGCCTCTGAGCCCTTCCTCTGATATTCTCCTTCAAGGCCTTTTCCAAAAAGGTGTTGCACAACGACTTATTTTCAGTGCCTGAAGAGGAGGGATGTATAGTTTGTGACACAAAGAATCCTGTGACAGACAGAGAAATAACACTGAAAACATGTGAGTTCTCATCATCTTCCTGCTACTCTTCAAGGAGAGATTTGAGTCACATTTAATAAAATTGGCAATCTAACGAAGTGCTAGTTTCCTGTGACATCAGTATGTTTAGTGTGTCTTTCCTTTGTTATAACAGGAACGTTGATAACTTAGTGGTTCAAAGGTCCATGAATTTTGCAAATTCCTCGGATTATTACAATCTTCATATCTTGGCTTCAGAAATGAATGTATGTGCTCATCTCTAAAGGTTTTGTAGATCTATTCTAGACCACTTCTCCACCTTCTTGGCTTTGCCCCAAAAAGGCATATTCCTGATTCGTGTTAGCTTGTTCAAGATAAATTCTTGGTAAGAGCAGACTGCTTGATAGGTATAATTCGTGTTAAAACTACCTTGCCTCTCTGTGGGAGGTATCTCTTCTTAGCTAGCAGGAGAATGCTCCCATCTAGTAAAGAGATGCTAGGCTGTATGGAGCAAGTTGCAAAAGCTTTGGGCTTCAAGTGTATGGGGTTAAAGTGGAAGATGCTAATGGTTACCCTCAGGTGAATCCAAATGAAAAGAGGATTACGGACTTCATGAAAGTCAGTGTGCCCTGAGCACATCTTTGTCAAGCCCGGCAGGAGTCACTTAGATTCTGTTGTAACAGAAAATAACTAGGGGCTTTTGGGACAGACGTGTAAGCTGCTGTACTACTGTGTGGTAATTTTTGATGTAGGTATTTTGAACAGAGGTGCTCAGTGGACTGGTCCAAGTTGGTTTCCTTGCAACAGCAATGCCTAGTCAGGAGCCTGACTTTGGTGCCAAAGTGTATTCAGGAGTTAGCTGCAGCTGAGACAAAACTGAAATGGCTGGAAAAGTGAGAGAGCAGAAAGATTGGTAGGAACTAGAAAAAAGGAGTTTCTAGGGAAAACACATGAAGTAAATGGCTTAAAGAAAAGACAGGACTGTGATCTTTGGGCAATTACATAGTGTAGCCGTGTTGGATTTGTTGTGGGTTTTGTGTGCAAGAGGTATAATTTCATATACACGAAAGCTACTTAATCCAAAATACGAGTATTTTTGACAATACAGCTTGACTTAATTTTTCTAATCATGTGCTTCTGGCAGTACAGGCCACCTTCCTGCTAGCAGAGCTTGTTGAAACTGCTTACATGTGCATAGCTTTTTCAGAAATAAACGTCTTAGTAAGATGAAAGGACTTTGTAGAAAGTGTGAATCAAATCTGAGAACTTAAGTGCTGCAGCTTAAAAATACAGAAGCATGATCAAAGAAATAACTCCTCTGATGTTGGTAAATCAGGTGGTTCTGTGTTTAGGTGGTGTTAGATGTATAAGAAGTAAGCTCTGGTGCTTCTTGTATGGAGGAGCACCTCTGTCAATCAAACCCCCTCCCCCACCCTCTGGATTTACTTTGTCAAAAGTATAAAATACCCTTTAACCTTCCTTGTTTTGTATTTTAGGTCCAGTCTTAAAGAAGAGTGTTTAGGACACTGGTATTTTGAGGAGGCTGCTTGGTGGCAATGTGTACATGAAAGTTGGAAGGGGGGGGGTGTGAAACAGATGCCTGATACAGTTATTACAACCAGAGAGCAAACAGTGATCAGAACATCTGGGATGAGTAGAGAATACAACAGGAAAAAGATACATAACTGCATAAATCCATGGTTCTTTCATACCTTACCTACTGTAAGCTCTTCTGCCCCTCATCTTAGAAAAGATACATTATTACTGGAAAAGGTTCAGTGAAGGGTAACAAGATATGAATTAGTTCCTGGATTAGAAATGATTGAACAGGCTAGGACTTGTCAGCCTAGTAGAGATGATGGGACAATGATATGGTAAGGCTGTATAAAACTCCTGTGGGGAGAGCAGATGAAGATGGAAGAGGAGGCACACAGTCAAATCAGAGTTAGGTGCTAGGTTCAGAACAAACAAAAGGAGGTGGTTCTTCACTCGGTGTAGGCAGTTCACAGGTATACTTGCTATATGATGTATATGCAAGTTTTTGTGGACTTAAGGGGAAGTTGGACAGGCATTGGAAGACAGGTACATTGAGGTTAGTAAATGGATGAGCAACAGCCTCAGGAAGTCTGAGCTGAAAATAGCTGGAGGTTGTGAGAGTGTACGGAGGAGTTGCTGTATGCTTGTCTTGTTTTTCCTCTTCCCTCAACAGCTACTTATGGCCATTCTTTTTTGGTTTGTTTAGGAAGGAGTGGAGCATGTTAGTACATTGCTTTCTGTACAGTGGTGAGTTTGACAGTTACAGTGATGGCATTAAAACGCTTGATACTGCGTACCGGTGATCTTGGTTCTAGCTTTTGTCATTATGGTGTTCGTTACCACCAGTTTGGTGGGTTTCTTTGCAACAGCTGTAAGTAGCATTTAAAGGAACGTATATTGCAGTTCTGTCTCTAGGTATTTTGCAGATAATATTTCCAAAATACTTTATGTTATCTTAAAGAAAAAAAAGTAGATGGAAACTTCTTTCCCTTTAGTAATTGATACGACTTCATGTATATCATAAAATGTTCACAAGGTCATAGACTATGCAGTATAGCTAAGTAATGGGTTTATGTTTCTTTGTGTCTTCTTTTTCTTTCAATGAAACAAATCTGTTTTTATCACTAATCTACTGTAGATGATGACAGAACTGAAAGTGGCTCTTGTTGGAGAAGGGCATATTTCCAGGCTTCTCCGTCTGGCTTTCCTAATCAAAGCATCAAAATAATGTGGTCTCCCATATCTCACTGAAGAGAGCATTAGTGTCCCTGTGCTTTTTCTGAAGTGGCTACGTGGCTGGCTACCACTTTTATTTTTTAACAGCTGTGCAGGCACATTATCAGGTAGGTTTAGACTTTCCTGTTCAACAGTGGTTGTGTTTCAATGACAACTTCGAGCTTTCACCTCAGGCTTCATTTGAAGACTCTTTCAGGTACAGCCTGCTTCACCAACACACATCATTGCCTCAATGGGGTCTGTCCATTCCTTTATATTGATTCATCTTTTTAATGCAGCAGGGTAGTGTCTGGTACTCCCAACTTCTCAAATCTATAACAAAACCCGTGAAGGTTTGTAAGAGTATAGGATAACAGATGTCAGAGCCACTTGAAATAGAAAAAAAAAAAATACACAAATTGATGAGAAGCATCCTAACTATCAGAATCTGCTGGTAGTTACAACTTCAGCAGTTTAATAATAAAAAATACAAAGTGCTTTTTCTTTTCAAGAAAAATCTTAACTATAACTTTATTTTCATGAATGGATTTCAAGGGAGAACCAGGTATTTGGTGGCAGCTAGACTGGAATACATGGTTTCCAAACTAAGCTTTGGTCCAGTTACGGCATTTCAGATAGCTTGGTAGCTTTGTCTAGCTATGTAGTACTTCTCTTAAGTGGTTATTGAAACAATTCCTTTTAAAATATATTCTAAGTCTTGATTTACCTTGGTGGTACTTTATATGTAAGAATTTAAGTAGCGTCAGTACAGTAAAACAAAGTTTTACAGAATTGACTACTTCATGTCTTTCTGCATACCTTGGATGACTTACTGTTTTAGAAATTAAATAGTGGAAAGTGTTCTTTTGTGTGATTATTGGCTGTCTTATTTGACATGTGGCTTTTGTAATGGTAAGTCAAATGACAGGTCTGAATAATATTATCCTTGTACATACAAATTTTTTTCATATTAACATAGTAAGCTTGAACTGGTGTTTTCCCCTTTATGGCTGGACGAGGGTAACTGAGGGTATGTTTGTACTGCATAACTGAGGACTGTGCAGGAAACTCTCCTCCCCCACGAGTTCGTGGCATCTGGCTGAACACATGTTCTCCACAAGTTAAAGCAATACAGTTATACTGGTGTGACAGGACCCTAGCGAAATAACCCTGATGAGAGAGAATTTTACTAGCTTGACAACCGTGCAGACTTGAATCTATGACTTCGGAAACACACGCTGCTTTTCTGCATTGTGCTGTGTGGGTAGGGTGCATACCTCGCACCATGCAGCGGGCTATGAGCAATGCCTCTGATCACCTCTGGGTTAAAGTACTGTAAGCTGCTATTAAGTGTATGTGCTGGCAGTTGTCTTGAGTTCTTAAAAAGTTACCGTGGCTGTCAAAAACTTCATGTGTTACGTGAGAACTTTCATTAGGCTTCACTGTAGTAGTTTTATTTGCTGTCCAAAATAAGCTGTAGGGTGTACTAAGTTGAGTAGTTGTTGCCTTGTATCCATGTGATTGATCTGCTTCTGTAGGTGACTTTTGACATATCACCATGATTGTTGTTGGCTTTTGAATATTGATATGCTTTACACAAGGGTATCTGTCACACAAGATCTTTAGTGGCCCTGAAGTAGTACTTACTAAATAGAACTGCTCTATAACTAGTGATTGACAAAATACAGAGTATAACTTGAATATACTTGAACTTAGCTATAGAAGGTCTTCAAAGAATACTGTTATGCTTTTTGGTATAGCATATTCTGGAATGATAAAGTTTAGGGGCATTTCAAATTTTTGGCTAAAATTAAGATAGCTGTCTACGTAATGTTTTGAAATAGTGATATGAATAGTGAGATTCAAATGAGGTTTTTGTAAATTAGCACATGGCGAAAAGCACCACAACCACTTAACCCTGTAGATCAGTAAATGTCTGAATGCAAAAATGAGACTATTGATTCTTCTACAGATAATCTTACAATGTTCTTAAGTATGTATTTCTAAATTTACATTTGCACAGTTAGCAGTAGGTGAAAATATTACAACATTATTTTTAAAAAAAGCACAACATTTGCATTTAAAAAGTCAGTCCTGACATTTTAGAAGCTCCTTTTTGTGTTACTGAGAATAAACATCAATTATGCAAGCATCCCAAATCTACCTTGCCAGCATATCTCAATGGTTATTAGAAGGGATTATCTGCCTAAGAGTCTGTGTTAGTTTGTGGTTGGCACCCTCTGAGTTCCTTGTTTCACTGGGAGTTAAATTTGCTGCAGTGGAGGGAGCATGTCATGACAAAGGAAATGCGTATTTTAACCAGTAGATGGAGCCATTTTAGTTACATATCGGTATGCCTATTTACGAAAGTTTTTGAAAACTTTGTTTCTTGAAGTCTTTTCAGTCATTTTGTCTTTAGAGTATGGCTCATAGTTATTTTATCATTTCTTTATCTACAGAGAAGACTAAATGTTTTATTCTTCCAATAACACTGCCAGGATTGTACAGCAGGAAGGCTATTCCATTTTCATAAATGTGCAGAAAAGCGTGAATGCTTGTGCTTTATGGGAATTACAGTTATCTCTGTAAATTGTCCGGTGTCACGTGACTAGAACTTTGTAGCCTTTTTACACCTTGTGTTGCCTGAAGTAAAGTTTTGGAATGTTGATCCATAGTGTTGTATCTGACAGTCTGGATGTTCTTGTGACTTCCACCCAGGGAAGGCTGTTAGCTCTAACTGAGATTTTGTTTTTTGTTCTCCAGTGCCTTAAACTAAGTTGGCTCAAAGCTATGTAATGGAATGGTTGTGCTATTCGGGTATACTGGCACAAGTTGTGTTTTTTCAGCAATGGTGGAGTGCTTCATAACCTTGAAACACTCCTGGCTTATTAATTCTAGCAAGTACCATTTTAGCAGAAGTATTTGCAGTGCTGTACTTGTATCATCTTGTACCCTCCTTCAGCATCCGCTTTTCTAAAAGGTGTATTTATGTTTTTCTCAGAGTTTGACTCTTTGCCCCTGTGTTTGTCCTTAGTAGTGTACCTCATAGACCTTCCCTTTCCCCCACTCTTTCAAGTCTTCAACACTGTAGATTATTTTTGGTGAACACAATGTCAGCTTGGAAGAGTACTGACCTTATTCAAATCTTCATTTTGAACTCTCTCAATATATGGTCTTTTGTGAGGTATAGGTGTATTGTCGTCTTCCCCAGATTCCTGCTCTGAAAGAATTCGAGATTTCTTGTGACTCATTTTTTTGTTGATTTGTTTTTTGTCTACTTGTTCAATCTCATTGGCAGTTTAAATTTTCTACAAATGATACAGAATGAGTACTGATATTTTCCATAAGACGTGGTTGTACTGGAAGGCATCTAGACTTGTCTTGTTGGCAATATGGCTAAGACAGTATCCTGAAATATCAAAATATTTTTAAATTTAAGAACAGATTTGAAGTTGTTGTCTTTTTTTTTTTTTTTAACTAAAACAGAGGCTTCAGTAGAAGTTTCCAGATTGGGTAGCTGTTGTCAAACTGTTGCCCCAGTTTAACAGAATTTCTGGGGTCTGCCTCCAAACAAACTGGAGCTTCCTGTGAATGAGGCGTGTGGGCAGAGTGTGCAGAGAGGACGGGGGAATTACGTACAGAGCAGTGTCCCCTGTCCCCTCACCATCTGATGTATGTTGGAATTCTGCTGTTTGACCTTCTACTCTGCCCTCTGCTACTGTTCCTTCTACAGTACAGCTATACTACTGAGGATCTGTTAGCTGAGATCTGCTTTTAGGTGGGGAGAACTGAGGACTTGCATGAAAACGTGACTTTTTTCAGTTATTATCTTTTTCACTATAGGGGCATGTGTGTATTAAGAGTGTGTATGTGGACAGCATGTCTTGAAAAAACTATGCTTCCCTAAAATGTAAAGTGAAGATTTTTTTTTTCTCGTGCTCATTGTTGCAGTAGGCTGATTCCTCTGCTTTTTCCATGACTAATGTCTACTAAATATGTGCTGGCTGTGTCTTGACTGGGATCTATTTTGGGATGAAGAAAAAGATAGTTAAGTGATTGTAAATATCGAGGTTATGGCAAGGGTGGTGATATCAATTATTCCTTGCTAGAAAAAGCTAAGAATTTGCTTCAACGAAAAGTGCCGCTTCTGAACACCATGACTGTTTCACTAGCAGAGTATAATCAGAAGAGTAGAGAATCTGTAATCAGGCCATCTTGTTTGTATATCTTTGTTACCAAAGAACAGAAAGACGTTAAAGCAAACCTGTGTTCATAGAGGTGTTGTAATAGAATCTCGTTTGGTGTCCATTTCTGGAATGTGATTGCTTCTCAGTGCAAAAATTCTGTTGCCATGTCAAGAGATTCAGGCTGCTGTGTTCTGGATCTCAAAAGTCAGGCGAAGTGGAAGCATGTGTGATTTCTTTCTTTTAGACAGGGTTATGAGTAAGCTAGTACAGCTAGTAAATCATGTTTATTGCTAACTGATCAGACTTCAAGTTCACATTTAGAAGCCCCGATTCTTCAGATTTTCTCTTACATTTGTAAGAAAAGAATGTGTAGCAGATGCTAATGTGCATAACACCTTGTTGTACAAAGATCTATTTTCTGTTTCCATTGTGTAACTTCAGTTTTGGAGGAAAAAATTAAAACGTGTTTTTTTTTCCCCTTCGTAGTGCCCTCTGCATCCATTGTTAGTTTCAACTCCAGCAGAGCTTTGGCTTATCGAACTCCACCAGTGCATGATTAGATGATGTCTGTATATTCCTCCCACACCTGCTTCCACCTTCCATGTACTCTGTTTCACATTTGATCGCAGTTACAGGTTCCCTTTTTTTTCACACTGGTCCCTTGTCAGGCCTGCTTGAATTCCTGCATGCAGGAATGGGCTGTCTTGTGCTTTGAGGAGGCTCTCACAGGCTTTCCCTTCACCCTCCATAGTGGTCTTCCATGAGATTCTACCAGGAAGATGCCTGAACAAGCTGAAATCTGCTCTCCTGAAATGCCATGTTGTAACTATGTACTGGGTCTTGCACTGTACACTGTAATATTTGCCTTTCTCACTTCTCACAGGACTTTAAATTCCACAACTTCATGGCTGCTGTGGCCAAGGCTGCTCTTGACTTCCACATTTCTGGTTCTTGTCTGTGAGCAACAGGTCCAGCAGAACATCTTCACTAGTTGACCCACTGATCACTTACACCAAGAAATCATTTTCAACACACTCAAGAAATCTCCTGGAGTGCTTGTGCTTGGCCACACCCTACCAGCAGATAGCGGTGGTTTGAGGCCCCAGTGTGTATCAGGGCCTGCAATCATGAAGCTTCCTCCAGCCTTTGAATGAAGGCTGTTTCTATTTCCCCTTCTTCATAAGGAGGTCTGTAGCAGGCACCTAGCACGGCATTACCCATGTTGGACTGCTCTCTGATCCTTACCCATAAGTGCTTGAGAGTCTTGTCAGTCGCTCCAAGCAAAGCAGTGTTTGTTGTAGCCAGCCCTTTGCATAGATTGAAACCCATGTTCCTTAACTTTCCAGACTGGCTTTTCTCAAGAGCTTGTATCCATCCACAGCAGCGCTCCAGCCATTTGAGTTGTCCCACTGTCACTTTGTAATGATGGTGAGATTATAGCTCTGCAATTGTGCATGGACTAAGTCCTCCTGTTACTTCCCATGCTGTGTGCGCTTGTGTGCAAGCACTTGAGATGGGTCCCCAGGCATGCCTCTTTCACAAGGGAAGTGTGAGAGCCTTCTGTCATGTGTTCCCCATGTCTTCGCTTCTCTCAAGCATGACAGCCTTTCTCCACCATGCCTAGTTCAAAGTCTTATTCACAAGCTTAATGCGCTTGGTGGCAAAAATACTCTTGCCACGCTTTGTCAGATGGACCCTTGTTCCTGAAAGAGGTTCCTGTGGTCACGGCAGTAAAAGCTCTGTTAATAACCACATATTGACCCTCTGGATGCATCTGCTCTGCCCTGAGCCTTTTGCTTCTCACTGGAGAGACTGAGAAACACCACCTGGTCCTCTTCACCCTTGCCCACAGTGCTCAGTAGTCACTTTTGATTTGCTCAGTAATTGCTTTTTGGAAGTGTCACTAGTGGCCATGTGGATAAGCAGGAAAGTGCAATAGTTTGAGGATTGGATGAGCTTCAGTCTTTCCAAAACATTATTCAGCAAGCAGCAGACCTCCCAGGACCTCCTGCTTATCTTCCTTTTTGTGCGCTGTGTTCATCCCCTCCTGGCTCTCTCATCTGGCCACTCAGCACCTCAAAGGCAGTGTACCACACTCAGATGAGGCCGCTGCTATCAACAGCACCAGGGAGCAGCAGCGGGTGCTCCCTGCAGCCCAACACCTGGACCATGACAATCCTCCCTGTGCAGTTCTTGGAGATTGGATCTCTGATGTGCAAGGGACAGTTGCTTCGGCTGGTGTTGGAGACTTCACCCTGTAACAAGTTACACAACCTTGAATGGTGTTTCAGGGCCCTTTGTAGCTTTGTTGTGTGAACTGCTGTGACATCTGTTGGCTGCCTCTGTTGGCTGAGCCCTAGGAGGTGTGCTGTGCCCATGTTTGTGTTGTTAAACTATTAAATTTTACCATCTAGTTCTGTTTACGATATAGATTTAAAGCACATGTTTATGTGAATCTTTTGTTCTACTTGCAGTTGGTTTCTGAAAGACACATCATGTCAATATTATTTTAACAACTCTAGTATTGTAAACTTACTTGTAATGACTGCTATTTCTACAAGGCAGCTATTCATTAATAACAATCATTAATGTTTTTAGTTGGCTGGTGCTGTTGTGTTGGCTGATGATGTTGCATAACTTGTTGGCTTCTCAGCTTGGAGGGACCAAACAACAGATTTTCATGTTCATGTTTCGCCAGGTCATGTGCACGTCTCTTTCCCTTACCTTGAAATACGTAATGAGGTATTTATTAAATGCTATTATGTAGGGCAGAGACAATTCTGCCATATTGGAGATGTTTCAGTTGAAAAGCCTAAATTTTTTCTCTCTCTGTGATATTTATAATTTGTTGCAGGTGGAAACACTGCAGCTTCGGTCTATGTTCTAGGAATTACTTTCTTCACCTCTGTCTCTTTTATAGAGGGGTTTTAACTGAATAATGCTACTGGTGCTTACTCTAGTTTTGTCTAGCACTAGTATCTTCTTTCTAGTTGTTCCCTAGAAAGAACACTTAAAAGAAGGAATCCTTCTGTGGGTTTTCTGACTAACTTGTGAAGTCAGAGGACTGGTTGCAAGCTCTTTAATTAGCGTTCTAAACTGTAAGGTAGGATTATTTAGACTGCTGCTAGATTTATTGCTGCTTTGTTTCTATTTAAAAAAAAAGCTATTGGAAAGATTGTATTTAAACTACTGCTTGTTTTAGGCTAGTGATTTTTTGCAATTTTTTTTCCTTTGGCTTGTACAGCACTATTGTGAGGATATACTATTATGTAAGTGCATGCATTTCTTTAACATGTCAAACATATTTCCAGACAGACTTCATGTACGAAAAAGGAAATGAGAAACTTCTTAGTGAATAGCTATAGTTGGTGTTACTGTTGGTGGTAAATTCTTCATTTTGTCAAATGACTACACCCTACCAGCCATCCATTTTAAAACTGTTTGTACAAAAACAAACAGATAGCATCTCATAATTATTATGACTCATTTAAGGAAGTGATAAAACCCATGAGTAGCAGAGATCCTTTCCTTTTTCACCTTGATTTTTATTAACATTGCTGTGCTTGCCTGCCATTGAGAGATACCAAAAAGGAAATTAAGGGGGCAGATACTCTTGTAACTAATATTTGGTTGAATTGCAGATAGTTGGGTAACGATAGGATGGAGAGACATGTTGCAGCTTATGAATTAAGTGTACAAAACCAGTTATTGAACAGTTTTAATTTTAGATTGTCAATACAAGCAAATTTATTAAGCTTTTCTAACTGATTTTTGTGGAAATTCTTGAGTTTTGAAAACTGTTGATGTGTGGCAATCAAAAAAAGCACATCAACCAGTTTTTTTTTTGTTGTTGGTATCGGTGTTGACATCCCTTACCTACCTTAACTGCTGATGCTATATAAAATGCTTGCAATTACCTTACATTTTTTAGAAACGTAACGAGTTTATTTTCAGCATATTTTGTAATGTACTTTGCTAGATTTACTTCGCTTGCTTTTTCTGAAATATGTGTATGGTAAGGATAAGTATTCTTAGGTCGTGTTTTATACTCAGATGCTCTAGGCAGAGCTTCAGCTGAGGAAGATCAGTTTATTGGGAAACTGAGATTATTTTTCTGTAAAGTCAATAGAATGAACATTTATTTTTAAACTAAGTAAAGTTATAGATTCAAGCCTTCAGAATAGGGGACCCAAAAAAGATTAAATATCTGATCCCCAAAAAAGAGAACACATTAAATAGGGGTAGGATGGTAGCTTAATTTTTTTTTTAATGGAACAGCTGTTCACCAAATGATTTTGTTTGACATGATTAAAAAAATTTTTGCCAAACAAAACATTTTGACATGATTAAATGTGCTTAAATTGTGGTCCATTCATAGACACAAATAAATTGCAATTGTTTATAACTTTTCTATAGTGCAAATGTGCTTGATGGGCAGTCTGTTGGCTTACAGTTAAAGAAGAAGGTGGCCTTATTCTGTTGAGTGAAGACAAACAGTGTTAGTCTGAGGCTTTTAATTCTTGAGCATGAGTAAATTGCCTTTGCTATGAAGAAGACACAAATGAAGGGCAAAATATAAATAGGGAACTGAAGAAATTTGATATGGTCAGGGCCAAAGAATATACCTACTACTTGTATTCTGTGCTTTGAATGGGCAGAATCTTTTGAAAAGACAGTCAAAACAAGAAAGTTCAGTGTGCTTTTCTCATTGGTGAGGGGGCTGACTTCCTGAAACCCATTTGGTATATGGGATTTTAACTAATCCTAATACAGTAAATAACACTGAACATGCTGCTTTGTTAAATAAGGTGACTAATTTCTCTCTGTCACATTCAGTGGTTTGTTGTGTGACTGGATATTTATTGTGTTTGCATTTATGGTAGCCCAGGCTGGGTGTCTGATGACTATAAACTTGCGGATCCTGGAGGCAATGCAAAGGTGAGAATTTGCATGTTAAAACAGTAGTTCTCAAACCAGGTGTACTTTATGAGATCATATTCCATACGCTTCAGTGTGTACAAGGGGTGTGCCTGCTAGTCCCCATATATCAACTCTATGGCTGTGTTTCTTTGGGGAAGGGGCGGGGGAGTAGGTCTACGCTTTAAAAACTATTGTGAATTAATGCATTCACAAATAATTAACTTCAGCTTCTTGACAAAAGGCTTATTTTTCTTTGGCTATCCTTGGAAGAAGTATGTAGGGCTTGATGACCACTGGTTAGATAATTAAGTTTCAAGCAGCTAAGGCTGTAGTCTTGTCTGTTGCCGTGAGAGGTTGCTGCAGAATACTTTGAGTTGAAATTACTACTGGTGTGTATTTTGAGTAAAGTCACAAGTGTCCACTTCCATGTACTGGGGGAGGTCATAGCCAAAAGGTGAAGTTGGTGGCAGTGAAGGCGCTAGGGAACCAGGAAAATGTATATCTGTTTACAGAAGTAGCTTCTAGAGAATGGTGGCAGTATCTCCAAAGAGAGATTTAAGTTTGTTTTAGAGGCTGCAGAGGTGGCAAGAGCTGGGGAGAGACCCAGACAATGGTAGTACAGGTGTCAGGGCTGGGAATGGTGCTGTGGAAGCTGTTAAGAGCCCAAGGGAATTGCGGCTGGGCAAGGCAATGGAGCTGAGTACTTGTGGAAGTGACAGAAAGGGTATCTGTGTTCGTATGCATGCTTGTTTCTGGAAATGTAATGGAAGTGTGCAACATGCATGAGTTTCGAGACAGCCAGCATGGCTTCACCAAGGGCAAGTCCTGCCTGACTAACCTGGTGGCTTTCTATGATGGAGTAACTGCATCAGTGGACAAGGGAAAAGCAATGGATGTCATCTATCTGGACTTCCAAAAAGCCTTTGACACGGTCCCCCACAACATCCTTCTCTCTAAATTGGAGAGATATGGATTTGATGGGTGGACTGTTTGGTGGATAAGGAACTGGTTGGATGGTCGCAAACAGAGGGTAGTGGTCAATGGCTCAATGTCCAAATGGAGACCAGTGACAAGTGGTGTTCCTCAGGGGTCCGTACTGGGACCAGTGCTGTTTAATATTTTCATCAACGACATAGACAGCGAGATCGAGTGCACCCTCAGCAAGTTTGCAGATGACGCCAAGCTGAGTGGTGCAGTTGACACGCCTGAGGGACAGGATGTCATCCAGAGGGACCTGGACAGGCTGGAGGGGTGGGCCTGTGCAAACCTCATGAGTTTAACAAGGCCAAGTGCAAGGTCCTGCACCTGGGTCGGGGCCAACCCCTGATATCAATACAGGCTGGGAGATGAGTGGATTGAGAGCAGCCCTGCAGAGAAGGACTTGGGGGTACTGATGGACGAAAAGCTGGACATGAGCCAGCAGTGTGCGCTTGCAGCCCAGAAGGCCAACTGTATCCTGGGCTGCATCAAAAGAAGCGTGGCCAGCAGGTCGAGGGAGGTGATTCTGCCCCTCTACTCGGCTCTGGTGAGACCTCACCTGGAGTACTGCGTCCAGCTCTGGAGCCCTCAGCCCAAGAAGAACATGGACATGTTGGAGCGAGTCCAGAAGAGGGCCATGAAAATGATCCGAGGGCCGGAGCACCTCTCCTACGAGGACAGGCTGAGAGAGTTGGGGTTGTTCAGCCTGGAGAAGAGAAGGCTGCGGGGAGACCTTATTGCGGCCTTTCAGTGCTTAAAGGGGGCCTATAGGAAAGATGGAGACAGTCTTTTTAGCGAGGCCTGTTGTGACAGGACAAGGACTAATGGTTTTAAACTAAAGGAGGGTAGATTTAGGCTAGGTATAAGGAAGAAATTTTTCACGATGAGGGTGGTGAAGCACTGGAACAGGTTGCCCAGAGAGGTAGTGGAGGCCCCATCCCTAGAAACCTTTGAGGTCAGGTTGGATGGGGCTCTGAGCAACCTGATCTAGTTGATGATGTCCCTGCTCACTGCAGGGGGGTTGGACTAGATGACCTCTAAAGGTCCCTTCCAACCCAAAGCATTCTATGATTTTATTAAGAGTAAAGAATACATACCTCCAACATGGCATATTGGCTTCTGTGTTGTGACTTGCATTACTGCTATTTCTCGTCAAGTTCAGAGGATCAATTGTATGTTTGTGGTGATACATCAGAAGACTGTAAATAGTTTAATGTATTATGGCCACATTATGATATGGAGAACCTGTTTCTCGCTTCACTTGTCTTGCGATATAAAATAGGCTCTTGGGGCGAAGACAGAAGAAAATTTCCCTTCCTGTCTTGAGGTTTACTAAAAAAAAATCCAAAATCCATGAATGGATACAATATGCTGTACAATTTAATGAGATCTGAACAATGGCTCTTTATTGGTGAATGGATTATTTGTGTGTGTGTCTGTATTTATCTTTAAGGTGTACTAAATTTGAATGGAAGAAGGTACGTACTGTTACAGAAAAGTAAAGAATGGACACGATCTTAATTTTGAGAACTGCTCTTCTGTAGAGCTGTACACCAAAATAATTTTATGTTGTGCAAGTCTAATATTTCACTAACAGATCATTGATAAACATATTTTAAGTCCACTAGTATTCCTGAAGTGATGTATAGGACGGAAAAGAGGAGAATAATCTGGGAACTGCTTTCATCCTCCTCTTGCTTATATAGAAATCATTAAGATAAGATAATGATCAAGAAAGTGGCTTGAGGGGTGTGGAGTGTGCATCACTTATGAGGAGTGATATGGAGTGAAGGGGAGCTTGGTGGTGTCCTTCTGTAGGCTCTGTGGCCAAAGGAATTCTCAAGAATTCCATGAGAAATTCATGTGTAACAGCAAGCAGCAGAGGTGAGTTTTAGGTATGCCTTGACAAGGCTGCTGTTCTTCCCTTTCCCCTTTTATTTTGGTTTCCAACTTTGTCATAAAGTATCCAGTGCTTTTCTTTGTTAGAGGGAGCTTTGCCTGACTTTTATCCTTAACCTTGTCTGTTGACAGATGGCCTCAAAGGAATTGGATTGTCATTGAGTGCCCTGTTGTGTGTGAGCAGTGAGTCTGTATGCCTGCTATGTGGAAGGATTCCCATGGGATGTCTCCTGTAAAAAAATGTGGTTTGCGACTGAAAAATTGGTGTGCTTTCTCCACATCCTGCAAAGATTGACAGTGACTTGTATTGCAGCATTGGAGGGAAGTTTCTCTTGGTGGCTGTAGACAAGTACCCCTCTATTGAACTGAGAAAGAGATCATTTGCAACTCTACAATATTTCTGTGTTTCATATACTGCTTTGTATATAACTAAACACTGAGTTCCTTCTAAGTATTATAATGTCACTTTTCCTCATGTTACTGTGCTAGTATCTCAACTTTGTCATGAATTGCTAAGCTCTAAGTGAAGTGCATTCCTTGTTCTTTTGATGAATGTAATTTTAAAGCATGACTTCTTTTTAATAACTAGGCAGAGACCACAGCAGCTTTCCAGTGTGTTAATTCTAGGCAGATAATAATGAAAACTGAACTGTAAATGATGTCCTGGATGTGACTATTTTTTTGAAGTTAGGTTCTCCTTGCCTTGTGCTATTTGTATTACTGAAGAAAGTGCTGCTAAACCCCTTAGGTCCCAAGAAAGCAGCTTTGTTAGAAGTACCAGAAATTGAAGAACTTATAAAAAATAATCCTGTTTTCCCTTTGATATACATAGTGATCATGCTTTGAGATAGTCATCAGCAGCAGTGTCCTGATTTTGCATCACCGGTGTGGACAAAAGTTTCAAAACAAGTTATATGCTTTATATTCTATTTGATAGGTCAATAATCCTTTATCAATCCAAGTCATAGAAAATCCAAACCCAAAAACTAACTCTGTTGGAAGTGAAACAAAAAGAGCCTAATGAGCTCATGTAGTCTTAAAGGAGCAAAGCTCTTGGTGCAGTTGGTCATGGAACTCTTTGTAGATGATAAAGCTGGTCTTTGTTAAGTGTCCTTTGCTGGTTTTGTAAGTTTAACACATTAACTTACTTGTCGCAAGTAGTTTGACAGAAATCTTATTCATGGGAATAATGGTTTATGTCAAAGTTGTTCAGAGACTAGATGTAATGAAACAGAGCCAGAATTACTTGCTTTAAACTGAATAATTGGATGTGGTCCTGTCACGGTATTGTAAGACCCCTCTTGAGCAACAAGCAGCTCTTCTTTTCATCATAGCAAGTGCCACCCAGCATACAGCTACAGCGCAACAAAGAAGTCTAGGATTGAGCACGGGGCAATTTGACTTCCCTTGCAGCTGAGGGCTGAGTGAGGTATCTGGTTTTAAATACTTACTGGTGAGTCTTTTTTTTGAGTCTCTTTGTTACTGTAATAGAGAGAGCCTGTCATTCAGGGCCTGCTCGTGATGCGTTTGTAAAGAAGTGGTCCCTGATTGTGAAGGTGGTATAGCATGGGAGGGCTATGTTCATGCCTTCTTAAATCATGTGTTAGTATTATCCTGTTATGAATGGTAGCTCCTTCAGTGACTTCCTAATTTAGAATAGATAGAATTTTCCTCTGTAGTTTCATAAATTTCCAGTAGAAGCAGCTTAAGCAGAGGGGTGTTTTTGTGTTGTGTCTTTATTGCTTTTTGTTCATAAAATCTTGGTGAAGAGGATAGCGTTTGAAAAATTGCATTTGAGTCCATGCTTCGGAATTAATGTAAAATGTTAAGGATATTCCACTTTAGCAGTGTAAGCACTGATGTGTCTCCATTAGAATCATAGAAATCATAGAATGATTTAGGTTGGCAAAGACCTTTAAGATCATCGAGTCCAACCATGAATGTCTGTGCTTTTGTGCTTTCTATTAATATGCATTATTTGACAGTTGTATTGATAACATTAGTAAAAAAGACTTGAGTCAAGTTAGTTTGCAACACCTAGAAAATACTGAATAGTTATCTGAAAGGTTTATTTTTTTTTTTTTTTGAGAAAGCTTAGCTATGGAATATAATACCACTTTAAAGTGTCAACAAGTACATAGAGCTATTAAAATAAGAAAATTATTATTTAAAGAAAAAGAAAAGGGGCAAGTTTCAGGAAACCATTGGTGAATTCTCTCTTCCAGCACCATCTTCCTCCATCCTTCTTCTTATGAAGTGTTAGACTGTGAATGCTGCTAACGACATCTTTCAAACCTGCATGCCTATCTTTGTCTCTAATGCTACTTAATTCTTTTAGAGCTTTTAGAAATGTGGGTTTGTCTTGTAAATTCAAATGAAGACCCAGAGCAGAAGTGAAGCCTGCTGACACAGTGGTTCCAAAAGACTGGTATTGTGGTACAGTTCCTCTGTTGTGGGATCTGTTCATGATGATACTGTTTAGGAGAGCATGCATGTTTATGAATGTGTATAAGTTACTAATAACATTACGTGTTACCAAAAACCCAGTTACATTATGGAATTAGTCAGAAGTGGAAGCAAGCTTCAAATACATAGAATAAACTTTTGTTTAGGCTGCTTTCATTGTTTTATTTCCTAAACAGTGAGTGTAAATATGCATTGCTGTCTTTTCAGTTTATTTTTGTTTAACATAGTTCTTTAACAGATTGGTATTTGAGTACGCAGCTTGATAATTTTCTTCAGTAGAAAAGGCTGGAAAAACTGTAAGAATAGAAAGCATGATGGTTGTGCTCTGTACTATTGTACAATAGCTTCCTTCTGAGGTTATCAGAATTCCATGGTTTTTCCCAATTACATAGTCTGTTTGACTGAATTTCAAGTGCTTACGCAGTACGACCTCAGTGGTCTGAAAAAAGTAAGTTATCTTCACTCATATATCTAAATAACTTGTCCATGAGTGAAAATTTGAGGTTAATAGCAGTATCAGCGTGTACAAGTGATTTTTGAAGTGGACTAGCTTCCCTCTAGTGTCCTCGTATGAATGTAGTAATCCTAAACTGAACTACAGTTCAGTGTTCCTTTAACAGGAGAGCTTCCTTTTGGCTCAGTTTTTTGACCCAGTGAGAAAAGGGTGCCTTCTTTGAGCCTCTGTCAATGCACAGAGACCTCAGACAACATAAATTGCTTTTAGTAGACAGTTGACCTAGTTACAAATACTTTAAAATATCCCTTTGTTTGTCTTACTATGCTTGAATGATTTTTGCTTTATATATATATATATTTTTTTTTAAGTAATTCTTCTGCTAGTGTTGATTTTGATAATCAAAAATGAAAACAAGACATCTTTTGGAAACCTCAGTTTTTGAGGAAGTCTGTAAAAAAGTTTGTTAAAATCAGATATGAAATGATTGCTTTTCTTTAAATTAATTACATCTCAGTCAAAAGCTCTGAAACTGATTTTAAGATCACCAAAAACTATATGTCATACTGCCCCAAATAGAAAATTTTATTCAAATTTCAGTAGAAAAGTATCATATTCTGCCAAAGTGAGTACCTTACCATCATTCAGATACGATCTCATTTGATTAAGGTTAGCATGCAGTATAAGCCAGTTTGATTCTGTTTGCTCTGTACATAGGAGATTTTTACAGCATGCTGTTTGGTGACACTTTTCCAGCCTGGTTTACAGGCAGTTGATTTTTTCTGTAGAGTTAGTCCTGTGAAGAAATGTGAGAATAATAGCAAATAATTTGGTGACTAGGTTAATTTCTTTGTGTGCCCTGACTTAAGCGAAGTAACATTGGAAAAAAGGGATGGATATGCTTACAATATGCATATGATCTAGGCAAGTGAAAACTTCATCCTTAGAAACATGGGGAGTTGCCTAGAGGACAAGTATATTAAAATTCTTCCTATTTGAATATTTCTTTACATGTTGCTTTTGGCTGTAGGTGGGAAAGTTTCAATATTACCGCTTTTAACTGTTGTTTCTCATGTATCTCATATTTCATTTTTCAGATTCTCTCTGAAATGCAAGAGGAGAGTTTGTATCTTGGGGCATGACTTGATATCTTGAAGCCAGCTTTAGAGTTCCTAGGGCTGGTCAAAATTGCCATAGTTGCATCTCAAGGAACATGGGTCTGGTGTAAGCTTACTCTGCAAGTTCAAATTTGCCTTACAAGAAAATCACGGCAGTAGAATTTTTATGGGAATACTTTACGCAAGGCTACATAATTGCCTGTCTTCCAGAAGTCAGCGTGAAAGCCGAAAGCCTGTCTAAATTCCTTGTCATGCATGCTCTAATTTCACTTACAAGCTCAAGGAAAGATTGATTTTATTTGTGCTACTGGATGGCATTGTACAGATTCAGGGGCATGGAACTGTGGTCTAACTGTGGCTATATTAGGAAGACAGGTAACTTCTGTTGCTTATTCCAAAATGATTAAAAATGCCTCTGTGTTGTTTGGGTAATGTTTTCAGAGTGCGCCCTTTTTAGTAGTTGTTGGCTAGTCAGAACTCCCATGCAAACTCAAATGTTAATGCTCTCTGAAGTAGAAAATTCTAAGTGTTTGTTAAACAAATCAAGAGTATCTAATTTGCCTGCCGCATGTTGGATGCTTTCAACTTTTTTTACTAAATAGCCCCTCAAGTCATAAGTTTACAGTAAGAGTCCTACAGCATTAGTTTTTTCTCTTCAAAAGAGAAATGCGTGCATCTTAGAAGTACTGTGTTGTAGATTGTCTTTTACGTCGTTATTCACAAAAGGAAAAATTGTAATAAGTACTAAAAAAAATATTCTTAATTAGTTGTTCTTGAGACAAAGGATGCAGTAGCTACAAAAGAGGAAGGTTTTCTTTTTGGCTAATTCTTAGCTCTCTGTCAGATTTTTCCCCTTGCATTTTGTCAATTGAACTTTCTTGTGAAATACATACCGTGTACGATGGCATGCACAGATCTGTTGTGTCAGAATTGGCACCTTACTTTTAAACTCATGTCTCCCAGAACCTCCTAGTCAGACACAGCAAAACCGTTACACTTCTTAGTACATCAGAAAATCAGCTGTTTTTTCTCTTTAAACAGAAACAAAAGGAGCTCAGCTGTATAGCTTTAAATGATGTTAGACAAGGCAAATGAGAAATAGAAGTGGATCTGCTTTTAAATGTCCCTTCAGTGATCCTTCTGAAGGATCTTAGGCTGGCTCCTAGAAGTTTTTTGTCTAGCAACATCTTCCCTTGTAAAGGTTATTTCAGTCTGAAAGGTTATTTAAGTCTGAAATAACTTCTGTTGTGCTTTAGAATTGCAGGAGGAAAATGGAAGAAATTTCAGCAAGAAAGTACATGTCTTAAGATACGGCTTCATGCTAAGGCTGAGCTGGACTTAGTTAAGCTGGACTTAATTAGTTCCTGGTCTCTGAAGGGGAGGTGTCATTCCCCCTTTGTCCTGTCTGCTTTCCCATAAGCTGATTCAACTTGTGAAGCTGGCAAAAACCAAACAAAAACCTCAAAAAACATCCAATGAACCGAAATAAAACTTGTCACGGTTAGTTTTCTGAAATGAATGTTAACTGAGTTATATGTTTATTCTGTGATCAGGAAAGCGTCACATCTAATGTAAGGCAGGATGTTATAATGTCTAGTCAAAATATTGTGAGAAGAAGAAGGGAAAGTGGCATGAAGTGGTATCTCTCTCCAAGCTGTTAATTTTACCCAAGCTGAGATGTGAAGCTACAGCATTGAAGTGTGGCTCCACTGCAGTCCAAGTCAGTCTTTACTAGAGTTGCCCCATGGTCCTGCCCTTCCTGTTCTGGGCTCAGCAGTCTCGCCCGCTCTGCGCACTGCCTGTGCCTCACCGGTAATGAGTGGCGTCAGAGCTGAAGTGGCAAAATATTGTCAGGGTAATTTTACTGCCGGATTCGTTCCCTGATTCGGTATGTTGTTGGTTCAGATGATTGCCAGCACTAGCACAAAAATGGGAACTGCAGCTTTCCATTACTGTCTGCCTTATTAATAAAATACATGCGGATTGCTAGAACTTATTTTTTTGGTAGTTGTGAATTTATCATGGTAGAGGCTTGCTAAAACACTGGTAACTAGCTGACATTCAGCATGTAACAGTGGTAATAGTCTGACTGGTATTCATGATAAATGTAGATTTCAGATGTCTTGAAGTTATTCAGCATAACTTGGGAGATGTGATTTGTGGAATGTATTTTGTATTAAAATAATGTGCAGATAACACCACCTGAATCCTGTATGTTATACTACTTGGAAAGTTAAAAATTTATGATTAAATTCTGCCCTCATTCAAATTGCAGTGGTCATGAGCAGGCCCGGAGTTTTACTTCCATTCTGCCTGCCTTGTTTTTAAGAAGAAATGTTGTGGGCCAGCGGAGTGCTGATAACTCCTGCTGTATCAGTCCTGCTTCTGGTGTTGGAAACATTGCCTTACCTTCCTGTTATAGTTTGCTGAACTTTGATTTGTAGGTAGTAATTTTTGTTGACTGTAAATGTGTGGTCAGTAGATAATTACACAGATACTTGATTTAACTGGGATGCAATTATATGAATAGAGGAGAATTGAGAGACAAGAAAAGCTGAAGGTGAAGAGTTAAACCTTGAATTCATGTGAGTTGGTGAGTTTCATGATCTTTTACTTTCTATGAAGAGAAAGACATGTAGGTGTATAATCATTCAAAAGTTACAGCATTCATTGAAAGAGTAAATATTTTTTTCATTAGCTGCTGATGTTTGGTGTTCTTGTCAAGGAACTGTTCTGTGTGGGTGTAGCTTGGTTTGGTTGTATTTGGAGAGTCTGTCCTAAGTGGGTAATTGGATAATTTGACAATTCCCCCCCTCCTCTTCCCCTTCTTTTTTCCTCCTGAGGATCTGCTGTCAAGGAAAGAAAGGCTTTTGTGTGTCTGTACTTCACATAATTTTATCTGGCTTGTACTGACATTATCTGCCCCATATTATGCTGCTTCATATCTGGACTCATCAGCTGTTCACTACTGTGCCATCTGTTATTCTAGGAGATGAATGTTTAATATTTGTACAAGTGATTGTAGAGCATTTAAACATACGGCCTTGGTTAGGTGGCCTTAATGGTGTTGAAACAGCCCTGGTTTATAGTTCTTGTGAACTTGCACAGTGATCTAAGACTTCTTTAGGATAAAGAAAAATTAGATATCTCTCAAAAGTGCTGCCAAAATGCCTGGAGATGAATTTAGGTAAAAGCAAGTAGTGAGGGATATGTTGTAGTTGTAAAGTGAGCAGCTTTGAATTTAGAAAGCATCCTCATTCTTTTGCAAAAAAACCCCCCAAACCACCAACCAACCAACCAACCCCCCAAAAATGCCAACAAATCAAATCACCCAACGCCCCCCAGGATAGCTCAATGCCATTTGCATGGTGACTACATGCTCATACATGTTGAAGTGAAATTCTTGGTAGCACTCTGTTTGAACATGGTGAATTTCTTCCGTCTGTCTCTACTGAGGGATGGTTTTGAGTCCAGAAATATGTAAAGTCCTCTAAAACTTTACATACGTCTTTTGTTTTTCTGCTTCACCAATGTATCTAAATCAAGACTGCAGGGTGATTAGTGAAGTAGTCTATACAATATAGTACATAGTAATCTCGCTGTTGATGAGGATTCAGATTACAAATTTCAGTGGTGTCCTCTCTAGAGAGTAAGTATGCAGCGCTCAGAATGATGTGTAATTGTGTAATGTCCGGAGGGCTCAAACTAGTGATCTCCCTCATGCTCACTCTCAGCATCCCGGTAGCTTGTGACAGCTGTCCTGCAAGGCGGTGAGAAACCCAAGAGTCCACTACTGGGGCAATACACCAGAGAATATCTGCACAGATACATCTATCTTTTTTTTCCTTCCTCTTCACCTCCCTCCCCCCCTTTTTCTTTTTTTGGAAACACTTGGTTCGAAGTGTACGTGCCGATACAAACTGAAGCAAGATGAAGCATACTGTGCAGATGTACCTCTTGGGAACTAGCTGTGATGTGGAAATCGTGTCCTGAAAAATACTTGTAGGCAGTCAAACTCTTGGTTTTTGTGGACAGTTCTATTTCATTAAATGCTGAGCCACTGCCTACAAAGGTTTCTGTGTTTCCCTTGCTAAGGGAATAACGTCTCCTTAGAGGAATAGCTTATATTTCATTTATATGTAATAAAAAACTTGTAGGAAGCTGTTCTTCTTAATATGAGTTAGTAGGTTCCCATTTAATAAGCTGAACAAAACCATCTGTAGTGGTGTTCGACATAGTAACATTAGACAGTTTGTGTCATACAACTTGCTCCTGCATCATCTTAATCCCCTAGCACCTTGCCTCTTCTCCTGAATCCCCCGTGACTTGAGCCACCCTCTCCCCCTACTCCAAAATACAGTCTCATTTAGAAGTATTGTCTTATTGTCTCATGGGTAAACGTTTCTTTTTTTTAATATTCTTTTGTAAGAGAGGTGCTTTGAGTTTTATAGATGTTGTCCTTTCAGATACACGAAGAAAGGCGGCAGTGAACTGGGTTGGTTTTTTTGGGCTGCAATGTTAGAAAAGACTGTCAGGTTCATCTCGTATAATTTGTTCATATAAGGAAGGGTTGAGTTTGGATTATGGATGCAACTCTAACACCCCACCCCCCGAAACAGGTTTTTCAAGTATCAATAGAAACCTCATACCAGATATACCAATTTGCAGGGCTAAACGTGTAGGTATGTCAGTATGGCCTCTTTGCAAGCAAACGAGCACTCGGTTTCCTCGTGTTCCTATCTGGCTAGGTCTGATAGCGCTGGGCTTGAGCTCATGTGGTAAATCCTGCTGAGAGCACAGTCCTGCTCACCGCAGCTACTTTAAATAAAAACATGCTCGTGTCCTGCCATCTCAGAATGGCAGATTAAGCACAGCTCTGCCTGCTAGAGACTCTGCAGACCCCACAGTAAGGCAGTTTACTGCCACTTAATGATAGACTGGGATGATAATTGCTCTCATTTTAAGAGCAAGATTTGGAGGATAGGAAAGAAGAGGTTGTGGCTGTAGTAATACATGCAGCTTGCTGGTGTGTTAATGCTAGTTTGCTCTAAGATGTGATAGGGGATATTTTTTACAGATTAATCCAGAAACTAGTCATAACAAGTGACATAAAAATCACTCTTCTAATCCATTGTAAATGTTTCTGCATTCCACCCCATGGTTAACAGCGGTTTTGGAATTAGTCCAATTTAGTTGATTTTGAGGGAATTTTTAATGGAAGCCTCTACTGCTTACAAGGAAATAATGGACTATATATCACTTGTGAAAAGATTAGAAGTTTTGCAAACGGCTCAGATGAAATATTTCTTTTGTCTGGAGAATAGACACATATATTTTGGACCTGTCTTTCCAAAAAAGTGCTGTTATAGCTGGAGATAAGCTCAAATAAGTGGAACTTGAAGGGGTATAAAAGTGAAAATTAAGAAGGAAAGATTGATGGACAAACGGTATGTTTCATGATAGCTACTTCAGTATTTTTTTTCTTAAAAAAAAAAAGCCCTCATACACTTCATAAAGGTTCTTTTGCATCATCAAGCATATGGTTGAAATATTGCTGCAGCACAGATAGTTTTGCTCTGAGTTCTCACAGTGTTGTCACTGAACATGTTCAAGGATGTGATAATTTTGAATATATTTGCCTACAGTTTGTTTTGGAATACTTCTGTAGTTAAGCCTGTTGAGACAGTTGCAGTTCGAAGTTGCTGTGTTGTTCTCCATCTCATGCAAAGCTTTTCCCTGGTTTTTATTCCTAGGTAAGAGCAGACGTTTATCCGCAAAGTATTTTGGTATGGGACTTAAAAGACAAAAACTGTTTGGAAAAAACTTGTTTATGTTTTAGAATGTTGGATTTTTCAGCTTGGCTCTACATATAGCAACAGAGAGGCCTTCAATAGCTTGGAAGTGAAAAGATGCACACACGTTAGAGTGAGCATCTATTTACAGAGTGGAAACAAACTACTTTTAAACTCTCTTGTCAGCACTATCTGAGAATACTTTTATTAGTCTATGGTTAGAGAATTTTCTGGACTGAGAAAGGCAGTGAGGGGAACTGAACGTGGTCTTTCTGAACTACTAGGTGATAAATACCATCTTCAGAGCTGCACAGTATGTTTCTTTGGCTGGTGGTATTTGCCCCAAGTTTGTGAACAGTACGTTATTTGTTTTGTTTTGACCAAGTTGTTCGTTGGTTGGGGTGGCACCAGTCCAACTTCATTACTAGAGTTCTCATCATCCAAGAAGTAGGAATGAAAGAAGAAGAAAGAACAAGGAGGCAGTGTCGCATCATGAAGGTTAAGTTATGGATAATGCCTTAAAGAGCCAGTTTTCCTATGCATTGTGTGACGGGACAAGGAGATGAAGGTATGTCAGTGATGAAAGGGGAAGAGTGAAATGAAGCTCTGAATTTGATCTGCCAGAGTGGAGGTTGCATTTTTCTAGGGTTGGCTTAAGCAAGGAGAAAGTATAGCTACTCGTATCATACCTGAAACAGAGAGCCATCTTACTCTGGAAGGAGACATGAAATTAATTGCAGCTAACAGCATAGCTTTTTAACCTCTTCAATGGGGCGGGGGGGGAAGAGTATTTTTTTTAGTAAGCCCTAGTTTGTTTTGCTGAACAAGAATATATGGCTTATGTCAAAAAAAACTGCTTTGGAATGAGTATTCAGTGAAAGGTCAATAATACAGCTATAAACACACTTAGCAGATGTTTGACTTCTGGGTTGTTCTGTTCTGGGACCTGAGGTACAAATGTGCTTTCATTTTGTAGTGCTAATGAAGTCTTGGATCAGAGTGAAAATATAACCTTGGACCTGTTCTTAGCTGCTGTTGATGCAGAAAATGTTAAGTCTCGAATTCTGTTTCAGTTCCTTTTTTGGTATTCTCTGAGCTGGAATTGAAGGCATGCTGTCTCGCCCATTCTGCTCTTGTGCGACCCTGCGGTAGCTGTAATCAGTGGCCTGGGAGATGAGAGACTGGCGAGGTAGCGATTGGCTGCGGGGCTGGGGAGCAATTTTCCGGAGTACATCTGTGTCAAGCAGAGCAAGCTGAAGCAGTCATGTATGCGCAGTCTCTGATCTCTTGGGAGGTTCATTACAGGGTCTCGTACAAGGGCATTCTCCATTTCTGCACATCAGCATGGAAGAAGCTCGTCCAGGGAAGAAAATGCAACCTGTATGTAAATAGCAGCTGTATAACTTAATAATGGTTCGAATGTGCTTTGATGCAAGTGATATTTAGCAGCTGTGTCTGAGTGGTGTGCTACCTTAGACTCACTAGTTGTGGAAGAAATTTCTGAAAGATCTGATGACAGAAATAATACTTGAAGTAGAGATTTCTGTATTAGGGAAGATGTTTTCTGTGTAGTTAGAATTGCTTAATCATAGTAACTGGCTTAATCCAGAAAGAAAATACGTTTTTACAGTCATGAGAGTATTCTACCAGATTTTGAGAGTGGTTGAGTATTTGTTGTTGTGTAGTGGTGTGTGTTTTGGGGTTGGTTGGTTTGTTTGTTTGTTTGTTTTTCTTCATTATTTTGAGTCAGCTTTTCTTAATTTGAAGGTTATCAGCTGTGGCTTTGAGTAATTCTATGCAAGTATAGCAGGGAAGTTTCTGGTAAAGAATCTTGAAATAGCCTATTGATTGTTCCTTTTGACCAAAAAAAAAAGTGAACTTAACGAGCTGTGTAACTGAGGTAGAATGTTCATGGAGATAGTGTTTTCTTCAGACTTCAGTGGCATAGCCACAAAACTCTGTGCGGATTTCTACAATGAAGCAGTGAACTCCTAGTATTAGTGTTACAAGCTATTGCTTGTAACAAAATACAAGCAATATACAATATTGGATATGGATATATGGATATGGATAGTCTTTATCACTGCCATTTGACTGCAGTGCAGTGTGTAATAGGGATTACTACTTTAGAGTTCCCTGGAAACTAAAATCTATGGGATGGAGTTTTCCTAAGCTATAATGCTTTGAAGACCCCTGAATTGTTTTATATAAATTTTGTAAGATGACCACTAAATTTTCTATTTCCTTTTGTGAGCATAAAAGGTAAGAGTTTCATTTAGATGTGTTAAAATGCATCTGATTGCAGTGGTCTTGTTTATTAGGGTCTCTGTAGTACAGCGATTGATTTTTTTGATTTTTCATTGTGGTGCTGGCTTCAGCTCTGGACACAGAACTCTACCAGGCACGAATATGCCTAGAAGACTAGGCAAAGATCTGAGGTGACTAGTTATAAAGATTCTATTGCTTTGCATACTATAATCACAGGACTGTTCAATTTTGAATGAAGCAGTGCAATGTATAAACTATATACTTCACTCATTATAGTGTTATGCCTTAAAATTTAGAGGAACTTCAGTTTGACTGTTGGGAAACTTTTTTTTTTTTTTTTTAAACTGTGATTTTAGATATTGAAGTGAATGGAGCTATGAATTTTTGAATGAAATTT
Organism: Balaeniceps rex; assembly: GCA_013401315.1. Taxonomy (NCBI): domain Eukaryota; kingdom Metazoa; phylum Chordata; class Aves; order Pelecaniformes; family Balaenicipitidae; genus Balaeniceps; species Balaeniceps rex. The sequence goes on along the minus strand of VYZW01003373.1, from coordinate 1,856 downwards.
AGTGCTCTGAGGCAATGATAAAATGCAAATTTGTAAAATGACTACTATAATGTTAGATATGGAACTTGATATCTTGTATTGGATTGGTGACATTATTTGCTAACCTTATGTGTGGTGGTAAATTTTCTGGCTTGCAGAACACTTGGGTTGAATTCAAACAGGCTTCTAATTTTAATCGAATATTCTCTTGCATTTTAGTCATTCCTTTAATATTAATCAAGCCATCCCTTTTTCTTGTGTTTGTTCTAACCCAATTTTTTTTTGACAAATTGCGGTGGCATGCTGTAGTTGACGGCCAGTCACTATTGTGACCGGTCTCTTGTCAGTGTTATGCTTCCTTTTCTTTCTGGCTTTTTCTCCCAATATTAATTCTGTGTTCTGATTAACACAAGCACTTTGTGTTTACTGTCCAAAGACTAGCGTCTGGTTTGTCTGGGACATACGTGGCTTGTCTTGCACGTTATGGTGCTCAGTGTGACAGTGGCCAGAGTAATGCCTGCTAGAACCACGGAAATAAAATTATTTATAAACATTAAATGTTCAACTGTGCAGGAAGCAAAACATTAACATGTTTAGAACTGCTTTTTTCGAAAAGTGTGGTGTGTTTGTGTTTTTGGTTTTTTTTGTGTTTTTTTTTTTTTTAATTAGCACATGTACATT
>VYZW01003364.1:799-33302 GCA_013401315.1 Balaeniceps rex | reverse complement strand
GCTTGATGAGAATGGCTGCTCCATACCTCTCAAGAAATGATGGATGTGGCAATAAGACTTGGCACACGATTTTCTATGGGGTTGCGCTTGGACAAGGTTGTAGAATTAGTTTGGATTTGCTTTCTAGCCATTTGTGGATTTCAACTGGCTCAGCTTTGCAGTAATATTTAAAGCTTTAAACTGTTTATGTAGCCAGTGTCAGCCTGAGATTAGACTTTCTGAGTGAGGGATGCTTGAATGTGTCTTTGGAAACTCAGCTAAACAAGCCTCTTTTTTCTTTGGCTCTTCATAGCCTAAATGCAATCATCCAGGGGAATGCAAACTCGCCTCTGGCATTTTGTATCCCCAACTGCTATGTAGGATAGGAATGATTCTATAATTGTGTGTAGCAATAGCTTTTGAATCTGTTGGCAAAGTTGCCTAAAATTTTTGCCTTCAAATGAGACTTTTTGATGAGAGTACCTGACATTACCTGGCTGCATATCTATGTGTAGCCTCTGTCTGATTTTTTCCAAACGCACACAAAATATGCCTCTCATTTTTAGTACCTTTCTTACAAGAAGGATGTATTTTTCTCAAAAATTTCAGTTACATTTCATTGCTCTTCACCCTATGTTAAAGTCATCTTACATTAGGAAATAAGTAGCTCCTACTGACATATGCAGTAAAATTTCTTCTTGTCTGCTTTGTTAGCCAGGGTGCTATTTTGCAGTATACAGTACACGCAGTATGTATTCCAGATCCCTGAGGCGCTTGTGCTTGGCGTCCTTCCTGCTCTGAAATCTGTGCTGCCGCTCCCTCATTACAGAGACCACCAACAGACAGGATCTGGGAGTCCAAAATGCAGTGGTTTAAGACACTACTGGCACTCAGGTCCAACGCACCTTTCTGCCAACATAGACAGGGCCAAATAATATGAAATCTGTACTTCAGCCAGCCTGTTTCACAGACCATATATTTGCTGAGGCATCAAGCAGAGGCCCATAGAGCAGACAGCTGGTATTGGTATCATCTTCAGTCACTTCATCTAAATCTGTCAGATCTCTCTTGACTGCGTCCTTGATTGTTCATGCTAAATAGCTTAAGCTAACACGATATGCTGTTTTTTCTGCACTGTTAAGAAGCCACAATGATTGTCTGCGGGGTCCCAAGGAAACTCCAGTTTTCAGAGGTAGCTCCATATATAGGCATGGCAGCAGCAAAAGGAATTCAGTCTTTGCCAGCGTGGTTTAACTAATCAGCTGCAAGAAAAGTTTAATCTCATCAATTTTCTCTCTGAATACATTTATAAGCTAGGAGGCACTACTTGCATGCCTGATCACTTGCATAGCAAAGGATGTAGACTTTCAACTTGTTTTATTACTTATTTGATAAATACCTCTATATAGAGAGTATCTCTATATAAGAGAATATCTATCTATCTGTCTATCTATCTATCTATAAAAAAGAAAAACATCTAATTTGATGGTGTTAAGAAAATTTCAAGGGGTGGAGAATCCATCGGTTCCTTTGGTTGATGGTTCCGATAATTATTGACACTTTCTGCTATGGACATGGACCTTCTTTCTCATTTCATCTGGCTTTCACTTTCAGCTTTTGGCTTATATTATCTCTGTCTGTGGTAGAGTATAGGACCACGTGGTAATTGTATTTTTTCCTTCCTCAGGTTCTAATACAGCATAAATTCTAGTAACTTCTTAATTTTACTTCTAATGAGTACAAAATTAAACTGTGAGCTCCCTTCCCCTTTTTGACGCTTTTTCTTCCCAATATCTGTTATTTCTGTCCTCCTGTGTATAGAATGCCATAAGAAATACAAAACAGCACATCATAACTAGTACAAAATGCAGGATATTCTAAATGATGCATAGTCTAAAGAGGCCTTGTCTGTTCCCCAATTAAATACAGACCAGCAGAGAACAATTTTGTAACCCTGCTAACACTGCTGTTGCAATCATACATGCTGCTGGTTTAGGAGGGCTCTCGGGAGCGCACAAGACCACGCTGTCACTTTCCTGGTCATGTTAATGGTGAGGAAGCTGTGCGGAAAACCTCGGAGCAGAGCGAGCTTGAAGGAATATTGGCCAGACTTTGCCACTGAGCCCTGTGTCCCCTGGCAGGCTTTCTGATGCTGTGGCCTGGCTAATATGTGATCACCGATCTTACAGGAAGGGAGGAAACGTATTAAAAGAATAATAATTGAAACAAAATTAAAGACTTGGGATTTTGTGCGTACCGTGTTATGTTTAATTAGAGGTCTCTCTTTGGAATTTCTCTTTAGGTTAAACTTTTGCTAAAAGGTATTTTTAAGATGTCTATCAGGTTTCTCTGACTTTTATAAGGCATCCCTGAAGAACTCTTAAAGATATCATAGAGTTTAGCTTCTGCTTTCCCTAGAAGGCAAGGTCTATGTGTATACCCTGTAGATGTAGTCCAAAACTGAAACAATATTCAGATAAATTCTCATTGCCATCTTGCTTATAGACTAATGCACTTTTATTACCCCAAAGAGTTTAGATGGAGTAATGACCTGCAAAGCTCTCATTGTTTTCCTGCACATTCAACTTGCTTTTCTGAATTTCTGAATTATTTTTTTCATTATTCAAAAAGGCTGTTTATTCATATTGGACCAGTAAAGAAAGTTTCCATGATGAAGTACTCTGTTCATATGCATTCATCATCTGTCTGGCTGGAATAACTCCAGACAAAAGGATACTGTGAAGGAAGAGTTCTTGAAAATGTGGAACTGAAGTAGTCCACACTGAAGTGTCATGGTTAGTTGTATCCTTGCAGATGTCCACAGCACAATCAGGAGACACTCGCTAGGCTTCCAAAATCCTGTCTGGGCCTTTATTGGGCTGAATATAAACCCTGAGTGAGTTCTCTAGAGGAGTCTTTTGTGATTATTCCAGAGTCACATCCAGGAGACAGTGGAAGAAAAAATACAGCCAAAGCCATAGTGAATGACTTCAGGCTGCTACAACTGCCCAGTGCCTGCCTGGCCTGCTGTTTGAGTAGCAGCAGAGAGGAAAAGAAGATATATTGAGCATATTTGTCTTGTAGTGGCTGACAACAAACCACTCTCCCATCAACCTTGCTATGGCTCTGGTTCTCTAAAGCTGATGAGAAAATGCTTGGACCGTCATGAGAAAGCAGGGAATGGCAGGGTTCCTTCCTTGTAGTTCAGGAGAATCCCAAAGGTTTTTGCATAGCTAGACGCACATGATGATCCTCTTTACCAACCTACTCGCTATGCTACTGACCATGTTTTTAAGTCTGTTAAATGTATAATGATGCACGAGCTATTGCAATCTAATTGCAAAACCCCAAAACCACCAAAGTAAAGCTCATATAATACCTTATTTTACTTTCCAGCAGGCAAAAGCAACATCTGCATTAGTTCCCTACTTTTCGTAAAGACAAGTTTTCTGCAAGCTTTTTTTCAACACCAGCAGTTCAATGGCTGACAGACATTTATGCAAGTAAGATCCATTTTGGGCTTACTTTCTAGAAGCTTCTGTCGTGTTTTCATTGATAAATGCACTTGCAATGGTCCTGCAGGTTTTCCCTGGAAGGGAACAGAAATTGGTAACTTCAAAACAGGAGGTGAGAGGGTTATGTTCAAGCTATGTTGTGGTTGATTTCAGTGAGATTTTTTTTCACTGGTGTGATAAAAGCAGACATTGGAGACCACTCAAGGATGACCTCGACCCGTATGCTTGACTTGAGTGCTGGTGGCAGTAGTTAGATCATCTGTGTTTCAGATGATCTGAACACAGCTGCAGTTCCTGCACTCCCTGTAATACTGCTCCTCATCTGTGGATTACAAGCCTTGTCAAAAGGAGTGGGGAAACAGATGGGTCAGAAATTGGCTCCCTTTAAGAAGTCATCACCTGTGTCCATGGAAAGGTGTTGGCAATACTACCGCTTACCTGCTGTCCTCACCACTTTGGTATTTAGGGTTCAGCTGTAATTTGAAGCTCAGCATGCACATATGAATGTATGAGAACGTGTACAGAAATTCACATCACAGGCTCATATGCCTCTCATATTTTGGTGACACTGCCATTTGTCTTACAAAAGAGGAGGCCAGGAACGGCCTTTACCAGTAGAAGCCAGATTTTTCCTAGTGGGAATGACAAACTGAAGGAGATTATTCTGTAAGCCATCTCTCCTCCCATTACAAGTTGTTAAGATCACGTCTTCCTCAAGGATTGTGCAATATCGAGTGTCTCTGTTGAACAACAACTTGCTTGTGAGTGCCAGAAATGAGGTTAAACCTCCAACTGAAGTTTTTTTGTGATGAGCCATTGCATATTCCCCTTGTGGGATTAAAAGACCAACACTTTAAACCCCTGGAATACCCTGGAGTGTTGTCTGTTGTGAACACCCTCAATCTTCCCATCCCAGTGGTCTCCAAAGACGTTATAGGAAAGGGATCACAACCTCCCTTCAGTTCCTTCTGCTAATAAAATCCCTAAAATTCTGAAGTAAGTAGAACTTGGATGTGGATGGTCTCATCCTGACGCATTTTAATTCTAGGTGTCTTTCACGTCTTCTTTAGATGTTCCCTGTATTTTCTGTAGCACGAGTTCAGCGCACAGCACAATCCTTTGGAAAGAGAACTGTGTACTGTATGTGAGCAGTACCATGACTATTTCTAGGCGATTCTGGTGAAAAACAACTCAGTGAGGAAAACCGGTGACTACAAGCACAATTATTATTTCATGTAGCATTGGTGTAACAGGATAGGAGGAAGGCAGGCTTAAAGCATGTTGTGCTTCTTCTGAGGCTTGAAAGAAACAAGGCACATCTGTGACCACCACATGTTTAAGAGAGCAGATGTTGCAGGCATTACATTAATAGCTTTTGGAAGTGCACCATGTGGGAGCTTGGTATTAACTTTAATAGGAGAGAATGCAAATTTCCTATCTTTACTCTGATATGGGCAGTAAAGTCATGATATTATCAAAGAGGCAAGCATAGAGACGAATGTGGGCAAGAACACCTGTGAGAGATTCCACAAAGGAAAAAATATTTATGGATATTTTTAGGTTTAAAAAATGGTGCTGAAAGGGATTTATCTATTCCTTTCCTGCTTGACTTTTACACCAAAAATAGATCTTCCCTATATCATAATGCTGATGAAAACCAGTGAATTTACTTGTTGTAGGAGACAAGACACTAAAAACAGCCACATGAGCAGCAATGCAATATTTAGCCGGCATGTTTACTATCCATTGGTGTTTGGTTTTGCAAATAACTATTTAACTAGTGTGGCTCTTTGGAGAAAGAAATTCTTTGTCAAAGTACCAGTGCTGCATTCAAGCACATACCATTCCAAACCCGAAAAACATTCTCCAGGAAAAAAAACCCAAGGACGATTAAATTTAATGCTGATATTTATAAGGTAAAAACCATGCAACTCAAAAATTCTTACCGAAAGCAAACAAATGGGTCCTTAGACTTACTAGTTTACGTATCCTAAGAAAGTAACAGCAACAAGCTCTAGATTCAGTGTTTAAGAATTCCTCTGCAGACACAGAGAGACACATGGGGAACTTTGTCAAACGTAGCAATGCCTTCAGAACTGTTGGGTGAGGTGAGAGGCCTAACAGCACGCTAGCTGTGAGGAGCAATCCTCTACTGAACTTTTACTACTCAGATTCTTAGTTGTGTAACGTGGTATTTGCTCATTTTGCCGGTTGGGTCAGGAGTCACTCGGAGCCAAGGAGCCTGACAAACATCTGCTTTTTCCAGGTCTGCGCTGGAACAGATCGTCACCCCGAAGCCCCAACATCTGCTTGGCGCAGAGGAACAGTTGTGGTGCTTGCTTGGTGCCAGAGCCTCTTAAAGGCACACTTCCCTGCGAAACGCTGGAGCCTGACAGCCCGTGTGGTAGTAGAAGTATTTGGGTCAGGTTTTGGAAAGGGAAGGTTGACTTCCAGGGGTTTACTTCTCAGTAAACTAATAGGGGTTTACTTCTCAGCTTTTTCTGTGCTTCCTAAAAAATGAAGTATGCATACAGTAAGATTGAATTGACTTGGCTTTTTTGTCCCCCCCCACCCCCACCCTGTGTTTTTCAATAGAGCAGCCCAGAAAGAGCTCGTGCAATCTGCTGGAAATGTGTCTTTCATCACAGAATCATAAAATAACTTAGGTTGGAAGGAGACTCTGGAGGGCATCTGGTCCATCTCCTCACTCAGAGCAGGGACAACTTTGGACGTGGATCTACCTGAGAAGGGAAATCAAGTGTTCTGGGGAGGAAAAACCTTAAGTATGAGAGCTGCACCCACAACAGTTTTTTCTGTATCTTGCCTAATTCTCAGAGCCCAGAGCGACTGGGCTGCTACAGCTATCTGTTCCAACAAAACCCACTGGTAAGTTAGTTACAAAGGTCTCCTGTTGTAACTCGCTTTGCTAATCCTCAGACAATTTCAAATTGAATTATTTTGGCCTAGTCTGGGTAAAAAGGTCCAAATACAATTGAGGCTTCATTACAAATTGGAGTACTAATGACAGTCATGCAGATATGGGACACATTACATATTTTACCTTTATTAAGCGCTAATACTATTTTACATTGTGCGCTAAAACTTTGGAAAAAAACCCATGTAATTGTAGAGTAATCTATCCAAATAACAGAGCAGATGATAAGGCTACTGAAATTACTCTTATTAACATTCAGATAATGTCCTGGGAAAAAATTGTTTATACCCTCCTTTAATTGAAAACGTCCCTATGAAATACACTAGAGCCTGAAATATCAGATTATTAATGATTGTCACGGGAGGACTTAAGCACATAATTGCCTCCTTTAATTTAATTTAAATGGGGAAAAAAAGAGCGTGCTGCAGATGCTGCCCGACGGGATAGGCAGAGACCCATCTTTGAGAGGAAAGTGTGGGAGGCACTCAGTCCGTGTGAGAGATTAACCCACCCGCTCAGTGAACGAAAGCCCTACAGCAGTAACACAGGAATTACGACCCCCCTCTCCCCCGCGCACAGCCCGCCCGGTGCCGCTGAGGTGAGCCCGCCCAGCTGCCCTCCCCGGCCGGCGGCGTTTCGTTCCCGCTGCCCTCAGGCAAACAGGGCCGCCGCGCCTGGCGGTCCCGCCCGCCAACCGCCGGGGACCGGCTCCGCGCTGATGGGTGGTTGGCAGCGGCCGTTAGGCAGACGCTCCGCGCGGGGGGGCGGTTGGCGGCGGCCGTTAGGCAGGCGGGGCGGGGCGGGGCAGGGCGGGGCGCCGCGCCGTACCCCGCCGGGGGCCGGGTCGGTGCCTCTTCTCCGCACCGCCGGGACAGCGACGCCGAGGCTCCCGGCTGGACTGCCGCCCCGCCATGGCTCCCAGCTCCGAGCGGCTCTTCGATTCCCTGGGACATTTCGGCAGGTACCGGGGCAACCTCGTCCCGTCCTGAGCGGGGACCGCGCCGGCGGGATGCGGCCCGCTGCCCCGCGCACACGCGGACGGACAGAGGGACTGTCACACTCGCACATCCCCATGCAGGGACTGACGGACACCCACACAGGCAGGGTGTCACAGCTGACCCGCACAGGGACTCAGACGCGCACGGGGGCTGACGCGGGGAGACGTCACTGTGTATCGCGTGTACTCACAGCCTTGCATAGACTGCAGGGGGACTCACACACACACACACTCACAGGCTGACACACACACACACACACACACACACACGAGCTGCCACACGCACTACACACATGCACTCACACACACTGCACCCCGGTGTATAAACTCACACTATACAAACAGGCACTGACGCAGGCATTCACAGCACTCTACACACCCCTATATATAGTCTTCTATACACATGCTGTGACCCATGCACGTGCTCACACACGCTACGCGTGCACATCTGTGTATGTGCCCCATTCACATATGCATCCACACTACCCATTCGCACATAGGCTCACACACCTGTAGGCACCACGTGCGTTCATATGCGCTATGCGTGCAGTCACACGCATTCATGTACATGCACTCTTAGATGCTTAATGTTCACATGTTTCTTGCGCATGTGAGCGTGCACACACACACATACACACACACACACACACATATGCACCCCCCACACACAGAGCCCCGGGCCCTGGAACAGCCTGGGCACGTCAGGGGTGATACAGGAGCGCACAAGCAGTACGTATAGGAGTATTGCGTGACACACAGATGGGCTGTTTCTGCATAGGGGCAGAGGCTTGTTGTGTGCGATAGATGGCGTGTTTTTATTGAGGTTGGGCTTGTTGCATGCGATACGTGGATATGGAGTATAGGTATATATGTATTTATTGGCAAGGGGTTATCTGTACAGTAAATGGTGTGATGCATTGTGGCGAGTTTTCTTCAGTGTGGTTTGTGGCTATGATGTGCGTGTATACAGGCCTGGGTTTGTTAGGTGGGATACACAGATGTGGGATGTATGTGTGCGTGCTTCTGCAGCTGTGGATGCAGGGCTGGCATATGAGACTCTGCTTATAGCAGGTATTGGAGAATAAACGTTTGGCAAGGAAATGAAATTTTAGAGGATATGAACTGCAAGACTAAGAGGCGCACATCCTCACAGTGCATTCTGTCCTGTACTTTCACAATGCGCTGATCGGCGTGGATTTTGCAGGCACGTACTCCTCGGAGCAGCTGTCTGGAATAGACCCATGTGTCACAATTTGGCTACAAGTTCAAGCTGCTGAATTGCAGTGTTGTGCTTTCTGGCTCAGTCACCAGTGGGCTAGCCTAACCCACGATGTTGATCTCCTCTCTGTCGGGGGCAGGCAGGAGCAGCATTTTGAACAAAACCTGGGAGCTCCTTTAAACGGTAGAAGTGCGTACCTGAACTTGACAGCAGCACAGGCTCTTAATACCATGTGCAAGCAGTAGTGGTGGGTATCAACAGCCTCTGCAGGTGGTTCGGGTGGAAAGACTTTGCTTAACTGGGACCTATGCTTAAATTACATGTTTGGCTAAGTTGTGCCTTACATGCATCTCTATCTGAACAATATCTCATTCATTATCGGTTCTGGGTCAGCAACAAAAATACCTTGTTCTGTGTGAACTAGGAGAGAAGTCCTAGCAATGTTTATTTTGCTGTTGCTGTTGCTCTTCTGTCTTGTGGGCTCTTTGTGGAAAGCAGGCACTTGACACTGAATACTGAAATAACAGGAAAGTAGTTATTCCAAACTACCGAAGTAGTTTTCCTACTTCAGAACATTTATCAATACTTTAGGTAAAGTTTTCACAACTACTTCTTGCAATTAAAGGGAGAACAATTCTACAGTGATAAGCTCACATTTAGGGGCCAGGTTATTTGAGATGCAGTTCAATAGGGGTTGCTTTAGGTTTAGGACCTTTGAGATGAACTGCAGACTACCAAAATTTGCATAGTCATGTTAGACTCAATGGCTGTTCGAGATTTCAAAGACCACATGCTAAAAGTAAGTACAATAGTAGCTTATGGTGGATGCACCTATTTAAAAACTGTTGTAAAAAACTCTTTTTAATCCCTTGATACTGCTAGGTAAATGATCATACTTGGTATAAAAAGTTGTTCGTAACTGTAACTATGAAGTTAGTTCTGATTAGTTTGTATTTATGCATTCTCATGACGCTGACAGATAATCAATCATTTCTTCAGTTCAAGCAATTCTTATAAGGCCCATATAATGTATGCACTATATATAGATTCTGTAGATTTACCACACTCGGATTCTGAGCAATCCAAGCATGACTGTTAGTATTTTGAGACTGTTTTGATTTTCTTAAAATCTGACAGATGCAGCAAAGAATGGCCAGCTGTGTATGTGTATATAAATATATACATGGAGAGAGTATGTATGCATTATATATATGTAATATATGTAATATATATAGCTATATAAAATTATTCATATACAGATAATATATAAACGTTTCACTTTGATTAAGATTGTGAATTTTGCAGAATTGACATTCACATGGATGCTGACAATACTTTGCTTTCCATTTGGACTCTCCTTCAGAGGTCTCAGTGATGCTATAGTTCTTAGTGCGGTCTTGAGACATGAATGAACAGCCGTAAAAATTAACGGCTTCTGTATCCTTTGCCATTAAAGGAAGACTTTATGCCTGTCTTTGAATTTGGGCATGGGTAGCATCTGCGGCCTATGAATTCAAGAAGGTTGTTTTAAACATCGTTCTTGAGTCTGTCTCTGGAGCATGAGATCACTGCTCACTGTGCAGAGGTGAATGAGAAAAAATAGTCCTGTCTGCCTCAGATGGCCTCATCTCTAACGAGCTGCCAGGCCTCAAAGCTCCCGATTTACCTGCATTGAACTGCACCCTTCTCCCATGCAGCAGTTCCTGCCAGACTGTGCCTATGGGCTCTCCCTCTCTGTCCCCTGCCCCTTCCCCAGCCCCTTTCTGCACTCCAACTGCAAAAACCTGCTCAGGGGGCCGTCAGGTAAAGAGGATATAGTCAGCCTCGTGCTGTCACTGGCAGGCCCCCATACTGGGAAAGGGGAGACATGACTAACGGGCGTAAGGTTGGTAGCACAGCGTGTGCGTAGTGGGGAGGCGTGCCTTCAGACCTGGATGGCTGGCTCACACTGCCCGCACGTCTAGTTCCCAGGTAAACTAAGGGACTTTTAATAACTTTAGTGACTTTCATCTACCCACAGCACACAGAACTTACTTATCTGGTTGCTGGTGAGAAACAGGCTATGTGTTTTGCAGCTCTGATCTATGCCATGTCAGAGTGCTGAACAGAGACATGATCTAATCAGGAATAGCTATCTGGAGAGAAATCTGGTAAGGCATCTCTTATCGTAAGTGTGGATGAGAGTGAGGATTTGATTTCCCAGCTGGAACGTCTGGTAGCTATGGGGCGCAGCTTACAGGGTACGTAGAGTTTTCCCTGTGATTTACAGTTTTCAAATCTTGGCTTATACTTCAGCTAAAAGCAGGTGGTGAAAATTGTCAGGAAGAGAGGGGAAGATTGGGTGTCACTGACACTATTTCCCGGTTTTGTGATGAAGTATTTCCAGAATCTTTTAAAAGATTGCCTTTTCTTTTAAAGTATTCTGTCTTTTACAAAGCCAGATTTTCAAATGTTGGTTTTATAAATAATGTATTTTTACTAGCAGTGAGACTGTCTAATAAATTAACAATGACTGCTCCTTATCTTTGCTGAAAAGTTTGTGTATTTATTCAGTTTTTAGCATCTTTACATTGTTGTCTTATATGAACTTGTTGCCTGGTCAGTGGGGTTGCTACAGTTTGGACTTGAGAAGCAACCAATACAAGGATTAACAATGGCTGCAGCGAGGAGGAGAGAAGCAGGACAGGCTGCCTGTTCGGATAGGTTGCTCACCCGTTGCAGCCAAACATGGAGTTTAGTAGAGATTAATACACTTACCAACAGTTTCAACATTTTCTGTTAATTTCCCTGGAACTTTTCTAGTGTTCATAAATAGACCAGAGACAATGCTTAGCTTGTAAAAAAAACTGGCTTGACTTTTGTAGAGATTCTTCCAATGGGCTTCTACAACGCAGACCCTGCTGGTCAGTGGCATAGTAGCAATATTTGAACACTCAGTGCTAACGCCATTTCTCTTCTCCCTACTTTGTAGGGCCCTTGGTTCACTTCTAAAGTTCTACACCAAAAGGTCTATCTTCTTTTCACATCTCAGAACTTTTCCAGGCTCTTATTTTAATGCTGATACCCTTATCCTCTCTCTTGTTTCATAGCTCGCAGCTCTTGTGATCAGCTTACGTCTTCTGCAAATTGTGTTGTCTACATGTTAATTCCAGGAATTCTTGGGTTTGTATCAAATAACAAGGAGTCCCAAATATCTCAGAGATGATGCTCACCAATTCTTTTCACAAAAAGAAAATAAGAATACTTTCAAGCAATGATTTTTCAAACTCAAATATTTTACAGATGTCTTGAAAGATTCTTCCCCAACAAAAACACATTTTCAAGTGGAGAATGTACTTGCTGGACATGCATAGAAATTGGTTTTCCTTTTCCATGTTAGTATGGAGAAACAGGCAGTCATACTCAGCACTTGAACAGGTGATTAGCTTTAACTTAGAAAATGGAAACAAGCTTTTTCTGAAATACTAATACATTTAGTGTTTAGTACCTCCTACACAAAATTAATATTTTTAAACAATATAATGTGAATTTCTGTTTAAGCTTTGAGTAGTTTCCTGAAGATGAACAAAACACTGTGGTCTAGAGATTGTTTTCAAAACAACTTTTTTCCCCCTTATACTGGCTACTTTATACAGTGGAAAAGTTATTTGCAACATGTCTGTCATTCAGTTTTCAAAATGTATCAGTGGACAGCTGTTTGTGTTTACTGGAATGTGCCAGACAGAAGAATCTCAGAGTCTTCCTTTGGCTCCTAGTCGGGGGTGGTGCTTGACAGAAATGCTTGATAAATGTTCTTCAGCTTTGTAACTATGCTATATTATAACATCTGAATCAGCCTGTGCTCATCTCAGATGCTCATAGGATAAAATAAGTGGACTTGGCTGCATTTCATTTTTTTCCCTTTTTTTTCGGGAGGGGGCGGGCCCGGATATTTTGCAAAGAGTACTTGATCCCATTGGTTGAATGGCATCATAATAGCTATGGAGGAGTGAGACAAGCCATGTGTTTTCACAGAGCAGACTCTAGCAGCTTAAACAAAGATCTTATTATCTATGCCTGACTAGACAAAAGTAGAAATATCTCAAGACTCAGAACCAAAGTTGGGTACTGGCAAGTGCTCCTGAATAATGGTGACAACACACTAGCAGTGTGGTCTGCAAGAGGTACTAACAGTATCTGCTGGGATCCAGGTCATGTCGGAGGCAGTCTAGCGCAGGATCTGCATAGACAAAAGTGTACTGCATCAGCATGTGCTGGCAACCTCACCCTGCCTGTTTCTGGATTGAAAAAGTAGGTTATAAAAATAGACTTAGATTAAAAAGTAGATTACAATAATACAAAAATAACTAAATAAAAGCAGGATGAAATTGCACTCGTACTATCCATTACTTCTCGAGGCTGAAACCTGCAATACAAGCAACACTCAAACCTAAAGCTAGTAAATCAATTACGATCTGTAAACCAGCCGCTGAGACTCAGACTGCACCTCTGAAATGTTGGCAACCCCCCTTCTAGACAAAGTTGTAGCATGGACATAGTTATGGCAGCATGAGGCAATTGTCACACACATCAAGGAGCTGATGATCAGCTGTTTCATCCCGAAACATGATGGTATGAATGAAAATGAAATATATAAGGCACTGCACGGTGTGTTCCCTGTAATACAATGACTGGGATATCACTCCTATAAAAGTTCTGTCAATAATTTTCTCATAATAGTCATGATTTTCAGCAGTACTAAGATATCTCAAAGTTGGAAGGAAATGTTTTATAAAAGGGCTTACTCATGGAAAGTTTGACCAGTTTACTGCGGGAAGTGAAATGAGACAAGTAGAAAACAACGTTAAATTTAGAGAATTTTCCTAAGGCCTCAGGAGCCTTCAGCACATGCTATGAAAATGTCTGTGCTACTATTTTGCTATATACAACAAGAATGGAACTGAGATAAATACACTGCTGCCATTTTATTTAAGGTAGCTTGAGGCATGAAGCTATAGCAGCTGAGCAAGAACATGTGATTCTCAACTTCTCAGAAATATGGAAAAAATAGCAAGACAGAGAAAATATCAACTGAGGTAGCTATGTCTCGGTTGCAAGGCCAAGACTGGAAAAAGTGTGATGACAAACTACAAGACAGAGATTTACGAGTACTAATAATGGTGGTTGATCTGTCAGATTGTCCATATACTTGGAGAGAAATCTCAGCTGTCTTTGAAAAATACTGGAATTACCTAGAGAGCTAATGTGTACCTTAATATCATACATCGACAGCCAAACTATAATGCTCACCTATATAGTGCTCACCTCACTCAGAGCAGATGTTCTCTGAAAATCACACACAATGGAAATGTGGTTTAAGGAATCTAGAAGCACCATCCATTGGATCACAGACTGAACCCTTTCCTCAAGAAAATGTTTTCATTAAGAGGCGAAGCTGTGTTTCCTCTTCCTGTTATCTGGAGGCATTACTATTAGGTAGCAGCGTCAGAGGTGCAGCCGTGGTGCAATCATTTAGAACTTAGGAAGTAGGCAAAAATACATTTTTTTAGCCTTTAAATTGCAGGCATAGATCTTTGTGTCCTTGATGAAAAATTAGAAAATATTATTAATAATATTTATTTAGCCTTTGTTCTATAAAAAATATTACCATATCTATGATGTAATATTTCATTTGGTGGACGTCTGTCTAGTGCTAGAGAGAAAGTCAAATACAAAAGGTGAAAAATGAGCAATAGTAGATAAGCAATATCCAAAAGCATTCTCTGACACAAAGCCATTGGACATGCAGTGAAATTATACTGATGAGATCACATTTCATTTAAATAATTTATATTCATGGCTCATATTCCAGAACAAATTATTGGTTGGATTTTTCTTCTGCATCTTTGGAACTGGTGTAGGTCAGCAGAGCTGGGAAGTACGATAAACTTGTTACAGCTCCACCCTTCTGAGAGAGATAATTTGTGTTAGTCCCAGGGTCAGAGCAACTGGGACCTCATCTCATTTACACTTGGAATTTAGGCTCTTCGGAGAACTGTCATCCTTTGTAGGTCAGTGTAGCCGAGCTCAGTTCTCACTTACCATTGAGAATAGAGGGGGCAGTTGGTACAAAAATAGATTTATGTAGAAGAATCCTGGTAGGTCTGGGCAGAATCCACCTTCTTTATTGGATTCTTGTGGAGAATGGGACCCTTATACTGCTTGTAAATATTTATGTAAGGTTAGAAAACAGCATTATTCCAGATCATTCCCTTGTAAGAGAAAGACTCAAGGAAAGAACCTGACAGGACTGTGGAAGTATAAGCAGGTAAAAGAGCATTACAGAATATATTTAATAAGAGGTCAAAGTGCGTTCTTAGCCTTGGAAACAGTCAAATCTGTAATTTGCATTTCTTTGTTTTTAATTTAAATTACTTCCAATTTTAACAGTTTAAAGAGAAAGGCAGTAGAATCATCTTCCTTGTATGACAGGAAATGAAAAGGTTGCTTTCCATTAAGAAATCAAGAACAATATAGAATAACTCAGTCTGTTGGTCATGGAAGAGATAAATGACCAATAAAACTAATGAAAGTATCTTTTCTTTGGAAAGATCAATAATGCTGTTAAGATTTTGACTTGTTTCCTTTAGGGAGGTTGTAGAAAAGCTCTTTGTCTAGTTAAAATCAAAGGCATTATGTCAAATATCCAAGATCTATTAAATCAACTTTCGTCATTTCGTACTATTTTATATACTCTGCAATGTGTAAATCTCTCAGAGGAGAGAAAACAGAAATATTTTTCTTGTCCTGTGAAGACACAGGCTAGCCAAACCAATATCCAGGACTGAAACTGGAAAGGGATAGAAGTAAACAAAAATTGGACAGAAGTTCATGACCAGGCTGCTAATCAAAACAAAACAAACTGAAAAGCTCTCCAGTGGGAACTAATCATTTAATAAGGTCTTATTATGGGGCAGATTCCCATGACTATTTGGGGAGAAAAGTGCTTGAGGAGTTCTAGGTGAAGAATGGGTTACATGTTTGCAGTGAAGAGATACAGTTTGGAGGGAAGGTGAGCTACGAACCTGCAAAAGAAGCTGAAAGTCCTCTTGCGCTCAGTAACCTTCTTTTATGTGGGTTTAGAGATAACCTGCCTTGCCTTGGAGAAGATAGCCTGTCAGGGATACTAATCTGGCCAAGCAGGAACATGGGTGGGACAGACTGGCTGACCTTGCAAGAGCCTCTGAATAGCCCTTGCAAGAGCTGATGAACTATTGGTGAATCATCAGTGTAGACTCCTGAAGAGAGGAAGAAGGGAGCTGTGTCTTACCCCTCTTCGGTGTCCTAACTGAGCTTTAACAAAGTCTGTAGAAGATACAAGCTACTCTCTAGACACAAAGAGAGAAAAGCTGTTGGTGTGGAGGCTATTTTCCTTTTGAATGTAGAACATAGCTGCTAAATATGGATGTACTTAAACAATTCATACATAAGCAAAACCAAGTTTGATAGAAGACAATGCTTTGACCATACCCGACCATGCATTAAAGTGAATCCCTTTCTTCAAGCTGTAGAACTGTAGAATTACAAGTGTAGAATTCCGTACGAGTAGAATTGCAACTTCGGTGTATTGTCTTTGGCAGCAAAGAATCTCTGGCTGAAATTGAGTTGCCTTTCCTAAAGCCATGCCTTGATTTATATGTTGACTTTGTCTCAAATTTTATAAGACACAGTATTATCTGACACTTAATTCCCTAAATGTAACACCTTGTTAGGTACTTCTTTTTCTTAGTGACATATTTCTAAAAAGCTAATAAGACAAAGGTATCTGCTTCAGCTCTTCTGTTTTGTTCTTGATGAAGAGTCACTGTGGTGGAAGTCAGAATTAACAAAAGAACATTGTAATAGTTGCAGATGGAGCCAGGGAGAGTAAAATGACCCATTATCCAGGTAATACAATGCTTTATGTAGCCCACAGAAATAGACCAAATCATCTTAATCATATTCTAGGCTGCAAAATTAATGCTATGGGTAAAATTATTGCTTATATTAAAGAAGAAAAAAACAATGGAGCAACCCAAAATTCCACGACATTTCTGTCAAATATTTACAGAAATGGTTTAAGCATAATTTGATCCACAGAGCTAATACTCCTTATTATTTCTAACTGAAAACTCAGAAGATACTAGTATGTGCAGGAACGGTTACAAAGATGTCCTAGGAAAGTGATGTCCAGTATGCTTAAATTACTTACACAGATTTCTTACTTGTTCTAAGTTTTCCCATGAAAACATTCAAAAACCTGTAAGAATGAGAAATTTTACAATCATTTTCCAAGTGTGGAGGAATTAGATTTCCAATATAGAAGTTTAAAGCCATGGGTAGTATGCTTAACAATAAGTGTGGCATGGCATGAAGAGAATTTATGTAGAATTCAGACTGAAAATGAGCGGTCTGCATCCAGTTCTTCTTAGGTGTTACTACGAATAGGAAACAAAAAAAAAGTTCTTAAAAAGCATCATTTAATTATGACAACAGTAAGGTTTAATTATTTTGCAAAATAGTCTTTGAAGAACAGATTGCTAGTTGCTTCAGAATTGACAGTTTTTGCCACTGTGAAGTAGGTATTCAATCCATGTATTTGTACCTTCAGCTATACCAGTTTTAGAGTTTTGCAATAGAAATATGTAAATAGAATAACAAATAAGTAAGAACATAATTCATATGAAAAATGATGAGTTTTATTTCAGGATTATAGACAGAAAAAAAAATCAGCTAAAATAAATGTAAATTTCCACAGTTTGAAAGAAGTTAGTGCAATTGTCATCAAGGTAAACAGCAGAAAACATCTGATTTCCTAAATGAGGAAGGAAGAATGAAATATAACAGTTTATACATGAAGTACTGCCTATGTCTATAATTAGATGGAATCTCAGTAAAAACTTTTAAATTGTATTAGACACTTTACAGATTATGATGTGAAATAATTTGCTTACATAAGCTGATGGAAACGCTACAGCGTGGAAGGGAATTAAATACCTAATTTGGATTTGTCCCCAAGATAGAGGCTGACCAAAAGAAAACAGTGTTACCAAAGATACTGCAATTGAGTTTTCCCTGTGAGAAGTAATGCTAGTAATGTATCATGAACGCAGAGTACATTTCTAAATAGTAGATGTTTACAAAAATGCTGTTCCTGGTACGAAAACATCCAAGTATAGAGCCTGAAGTGTTACTACTGTTCAAGCGTAACCACTCTGCTGTGTTTAGCACTGATCCAAATAATTCCAAAACAAACCTCAATAACTTAAAAACTGCGTGATCATGTTCTTTTTTTAATTAAATTACCTGGTATATACTCTTGACGCACATAAAGCAGAAAGGACAAGTGGGTAACTAGAATGAAATAGACTGACTCCAGCTTTGCCATTGGAAGGTGTTGGAATTGCTGTTGCAATTGCAGTCCATTCCTACTTGCCAGCCTTGTTCCCATTGTGATTGCTGCTCTACTGGTAACTGCTGTAGCCCTCCTTGGAGCCATGACCTCAAGTTCAAGGACTGCTTTACTGGTAGCTGCATGGGTGCAAATGTACCAGAATTACAAAAAAATATTTCATGCTGATTTTGATAATCAAAAAGAAGGCTGACCAGAGGAAGGTTGGAAATTAATGATGTGCACCATCTAATGTTTGACCATTGTTTTCAGTGATAGTTTTAAATTTCCACTTTTTCCCCTCCCTTTTATTGCTTTATTTCTACTATTTGTAAGATAGATACCATAAATATGTGAAGGAGAAAAACTGCAGTTTCTCCTCACAGCAAGCAAGCGAGATGTTTGGTTGGCGTTTGTTACACAGACAGGTCTTGTAGATCTCTCTCTTCACTAGATAATCCATCTGTAGATGGATGCCTCCATGGCAGGTTACATAGCATTTATCTTCCTTTCACCTAAGGAGCCTAGAGTATGGTGCAGGAGCTGTGCTAACCTCTAATGTTGCCAAACTGTTCCAAGTCCATTGTGGACTTCTCCAGAATCCCTTGTAGTTTACACATGCAGGAAAGCTAGTGGATATAACCCCAGCAATTAAAAAGTTACTGCTCCCGGTGATGTGTTCCCCGGTGATGTGTTCCCCCTCAACCAGAAGTTACTTTCACAGTAAAGACAAGAGTGGAACATGTGTGTGTAGCTTGGTTGCTTGAGTACAAGTCCAGAGCCTTTGTGTCTAGTCCAGTTCCACTGTCAGTTGAAGTAGAAGGTTGGGTGTTGCACTGAAGTGGCTGAGCCGTGAACACACCATCCTTCTGGCTGGCTCTCCCCTGGGAGCAGTAACCCTTGGCAGAGGGGCAGTAAGAAACATCGGGGCATCTTTGACGGCAGCTGCCCTTTCTGCTGTGCATGGCTGTCCATAGATGAAAGCTATGCTACTGAACTGTTGAAACCCATTGATATTTATCAACTGGATTATTTTGTCACACGTGGCGACAGAAAGCTAATGTGCCTGATTTAGATAGTCAAAACCAAAGAACTGTTCCATTAGTTGCAAACAACTATTTTAAAAGGATGGCCCTTAATTCTGTAGCACTGATTCTTGATTTTTGCACTGATGTGACTTTCTTCATCTAAGCTGTTAAACCAAATGTACGGTGGTGAGCAGCCGACCTGTTTTTCTTTTTGACTCTGGTGAATAAATGCTGGGCTTGTCTTAATCAAAGGGAAACATTATAAATTTACTGGGATAGAAGTGTTACAGTTCTTCAGAGAATCAGTTTTAGGCAATTGTAAGAATGATTTGGTAAGTGTCTGCTGTTTGGTGACTGCATGTTGATGCACACATTGTCACCAGTCATGATATATAATTCCTGGGGCCTTATTCCTGTTGCATCTGTGCTGTTGGTATGTTTAAACTGGATATCCAACACAGCACCTTCTGCCTCTGAAAACAAATTCTGGAAATAACCACCTTGCTGATGTGGGCTGAGACCAAGTCTTAGCGTAGTTTAAACTGCCCTTAGGAGGGAAGGAAGTTTACTCGACACTGTTAAGTCAAATAAGGCTGTGTCTGTCGTACATTTAAGGCTGCTTCCAAATCTGCATCTCTGTGCCATAGCAAAAGTACTGCTCTTGAGTCTCATTCAGCTCCTTTCCTCTCAAAAAATAAATGTGTAAGTGCATCACAGCTTTTTGGTTTAGAGTGGAAAGAATGCTGAATGGCTTTTCTCACATTAAAAAAAAAGAGGATGGAATACAGAAGTGAAAGTGGTTACTGAATGCAAATTCTTTCAGAAATGGTAAGTATCTGGAAATTTCTTTCCACTGAAGCCATCCTGTTGAGTGTACACTGCACAACAAAAACATACTGTGTTTTCTGACTAAGCAGTTAGCTAACAAGGTGGTTGAAAAGACAAACAGTAAAAACAATTCTTGTAAAACCTGTGGAATAGTACAAGTTTTTTGCTAATCACAGCAGCCTTGTGACTCTCTCCTACACTAAAAGGATTTTTAAATTTTTATTTATTAGCTTTTGATGAGTGTGTAGTAATCCCCCCTCTCCTCTTTGATGGACAGACAAGGAAACAAATATTATGAGAAACATATTTTATTTAACATAAAATTAATGTTTAACAACAAGTTTTGTCCCTGCTATACACTGCAATAACTGACAATGGTGGAAGTGCTCTGAGGCTGGGGATTTATTCTCTAACATATATGCAGCAATGCCCACTTTAGGTATTTTTTTCATGCCAGATGTACCACCTTTCAAATAGACAGATGCAGATTATTTACATGGATGCAATGTAAATTTGATCAAGCAACTAATCTGGCTTGGTTTATTTTTTTTAATCATCATGTATTTTGACTTTTTTTTTTCAAGTTAGATCAGTTTCCCAGATAAAATTCGCAGCCGGTCCGCATAAAAAGTACCACTACAATTGAGGGTAGAGTGCACTATGTCTCAGGAGATGAATAAACAGTGGGAAAGGAGAAGGAAGGAAATATCTTACAGTGACAGTGCCACAGAGATGTTGTGTCATGAGACTACAGCCAGAGCGACAGTGGTCTGAGATCTAGTTCATTATCTTTGTGGAAGAATATTTCTTCAGTTCAGGTACTGACATAATGATATTACCAGTTGCTTTTCTTACTGGTGAGATCTTAACTTGTGCGGAAGAGTCAGAAAATGTAAAAATCTTTTTTACTATAAGCTGTAAACTGAAAAAATAATAACTGGGGAGAAATTTCACAGAAATGTTTTAAGAAGGACTGGAACATTTTCATGTTGTGTCTTGCTCAAGCTTTTGTGAAGGCAGTTTTATGCTCATTTGACTTCTGGCATTCATTAAGCATCTCTATACTGGAGCAGTAACCTATGAAGTCTTCTTGACTTCTATATTTGACGCTCCTGGCAAGAGTGACAAAATGTACTGGCCAAATAATTAGCTTCCATGGCAAGTCACTGAAGAGATGGAAAAACACTGCCAGAGATTATCATACCTTTCAGGACAGTCATCATGTTCACAGATCTTAAAAATTGCAAAAAGTGTGGTTTTTAAAAAGAAAAAAAATCTATAAAAGAGGTATTGAAAACTACTACTTGCAGCAATATATATTACATAATCTGATGTGTGTATGTGAAGATAACTGGCATGTAAAATACCCTTGCCAAAAACTGCCTTTTTTGAGATCAGTCCAGGAAAATAGATCACAGACTTTGCTGAAAGAAGCCTTGCTTTCTTTTGGTGAATTTCAATAGTATTTATTGCTACTGCAATGGTTTTTGCTTAACATTTTGATGCATGAGCAGCAGTATCTCTTTATTCAGGGAAATGTAACTTTTAAAACAGAGTTTGGCGAGTTTACTAAAAAGATTCTGTTACGTGTTTGCCTGCAATAGAGAAATTGAAGCTTAGTAATAAAAGAGTTTCTTAACAGTCCGGCATTCTTAAATTAAGAATTTGGGAAAAAAGTTAATCACTTACAGTAGGCAGCAAGGACTTTAACCTGTGCGTCAGGGTCACTGAAGTGTATGACCTGTATATGTTCTGCTGTGACCTCCTTCTCCAGGCTTCCCGAGCGGGAGCAGCTGTGCTCCCCCAGCACCAAGTCCTCCTGCAAAGAGGAGAAGCTGCTCAGCCATCGCATGAGCACGGGCCAAGAAGCAGCCCCAGGGTTGTAAGATTGGTGAAGAGCATTGACATGGCCACAGCAAGAGGGCTGAGAGAAAACTTATGCACCAAAGGGAGGGATCCCAGGCTAGCAATAGAGCAGGCAGCAGCTTTACGTTCCTCCTTGCTCAGCGCTGTCTGCTGCCCCCGACCTCTGTTCTAGCAAACCTGTGTCTACCGTGAGGCTGGGCCTGTGTCTTTCTCTGTCCCTTTTCAATCTTCAGCTATTATGGCAGGCAAAGTTCAATGCATCTATAGTATTCTCCCATCCACGTATCATCCTCCCTACATACTTTTCATACTTTCTGTATGTTGGCACTAATGGCCTAATTAACTCCTTTTGGTAACTATGCAAGTTAACGAATTTCCTGACTTCACGCAATTGGTCTTCCTAGAAGAAAAGCCCTTCCTACCCACAGGAGATTCTCGGCAGCTCGTAAGGTTGGGCTTTTCAATCTAGCATCGGTGGGGATGCTGTTTCAACACTACTGGAGTCAGCAATGAATTTTGCCTTCACAGGAAAAGAAGGCTTTCAGGTGTGTGTGTGGGGTGTGTGTTTTATATAAATATATGTATACACAGAGAGAGGCTTAGCCAGCCCATTGTGGAATTTTACTGGAGAGAGCAGTAGGTAGTTTTTACAGGCAGGGGTGTAAACCCTGTGTGGTGGCAGGGCTGTGGGATTTCTTCAGCCACTGGTGCTGCCAGACACTTTTCTAGCTTCACATCAGGCCTTATTCTTCCCTATTCCTGCTTCCCCTGCCTTCTCCTTGCCTTTTTTTATTGAGCAGTGAGAGGTTAAAAACTGCAGTGCAGTCCATCCTGCAGGATTCTGCAACAACATGGCTATTTTGCTGTAAAAACATGTTTTCCTGTTCTTAAATTAATTCATAAACAACATAAATTATGTCTATTAATGTATATCTGGCATTCTGTTTGACTTCTTGTGTTTGCTTAGCATAGGTGCTGCAAATTAGGTAAGAAAAATAATGATACTACAGAGTGGGTTTCTTAGTTGGAGCTGAATAAGATTTTTGTAACATTGAAAATGGAAGAACGTTTTTACAGGAATCAGTTATATCTAGTTCTAAGTTAAACCCTTGAAAGATGGGTGAAATATGGCATGACAGATATTTCTTTAAAATAAATCATTCCCTTATTTCTTTTTATAGAGGTGGAAACTGTTCAATAGGGCACAAAGGAAAAATGAGGAAAGTGTAAGGGGCTGTAATTTGTACAGTTTTAGAAAGTAACTAAGGGGTTGATAATTCTGTACAGCAAAGTGATAAAAGACAAGGAAGATTTATTCAAGGTTGCACAAGGATGTTTTATAAGCTGCTAATAGTCTTACACTGAAAAAGGGGACATTGAGATTAGATTTAATGAGGAACTTTCCAACAGAAAGATTTGACAGTGGAGCAGTCTGTCAAAATGGTTATTGAAGTACGATCACAAGTGTTCAGGAAGAGAGAAGATAAAACTCTCAAGGGAGCAGTTAGTGCAGAGATTAGCTAGACCTGATCAAAATCATAGCCCTGGTGATGCTCTTGGGATTTGAATTTTTAAAAAATAATGTAATACATTGGTTCATGCCAGCTTCTCAGTCCACATCCTTACAAGTTATCTTCCTTTAAGCCTCTCCAATAAGAAAGGGCATAAATATATTGTTCCTGCTCACTCTTACTGGGTAGAAGAGAAATGATGAACCTGATAGTTCTTGTATGTGAGAGCTAATTAAGAAACTCAAGGTGAATTTATGGGAGTTTGAAATTATTTAATTCTTCCTCTGTCTGGGAAGTACCAACTAGGCTGTCTGACACTGCAATTTCCTAATGCATAATGACAGATATTGCAAATACTGGGGATCCTGGTTCCAGGTATGCTGCTTTTTATTAGATGTAACTAAGAAGATGTAACTGCACAGCTTCTCGGGATTAAATTTGCTAATTTGCTAGAGGTCTTCTAGTCCTGATTTCAGTCATTTTGCATACTGCAACAATAGCCCAAGTTGTTGAATTTGGTCTTGCTCTGCTATTTTTAAAACGAGTTTGTGTCTTTTGATGGGAACAGTTAAAATGAAACTAGAGAAGAGGAACTAAAAAATGTTGCTGACCATATTTGTCTGCATTAATAGGGGGACAAAGGTTACATTTCAGAATAATCTTTGCTTTTTTGTGGTCCAACATAGTCCAAAAGCTTTTCAGAGCAGGTTTAGCCTTGCTTTGATTTATGGCTAGCTACTTAGTCTTCAAGAAGCTGTTCTCTTGAGAGGGGATTGACAGGCTCGAGGGATGCTGTGGTTATGTTCAGTTTCTCTTGACCATATCTCTCACAAGGTTTGTTGGGAAAGAGCAGCACAGCAAATACGTGAGGATTGCCTTGCCGAGTCTTCAGCAGGGAAGTGGAGCCAGCTTTTGAGCTGCCACGGTGGGTTTAGCAATTCATCTCTCTCCTCAGACTGCTGTGGAAAAGTCAATAGAGCTGTTGTCAAGAGAAAGGGGGATAAAAAGCGCTCCATCTGAACAGCAAGAATGGCATTGGAAAGACAGGATAGGCAACTGGGTTTACGTTCACCAAGGAAAGAAGTAAGAATCACAAGGTAAGAGGAGAATGAGGATGGTGAATGGAGTTAGGTTATACGAGAGAACTGTTTAATTGGAAAGGTTAATTGGACATTAAGACAATGTACCCAGCAAATTCTATTTAGATACTTTGGTTATAGGTACTTTAGATATTCATTAGAAATTGTGATGATAGATGATTTAGAAGTCCTAGGCTAGGTACTGTTGCAACCTTTATTACGGGAATTCAAGGCTAGATTAGATACATTTGGGAGAGGAGTGATCTAGAGGTCGCATTTGTTACGGGGATTGGAATTGCTCTGACTTTTCCCACAAGACATTTCAAGGCAATTCTTTTTTAGGCATCATTTCCTATAACTTCAGCAGAGATAGCCTCTGGTCATTTAAAAAAAAAGCTGCTTTTTGTTTCGTACTACCAAGGCCCAGCAGATACTGTGGTAAGGTTGTATATACAAGCTCATTGAATGCTTCTTTAAATTAGTGCATTTGATTGGCTTTCAGGCAATAAAAAGTGGAGGAGAAACCAAAGTATGTTGTTTTTTCTGAGCAGATGTTGTACTAATTATGTACATAATTTTTACATTTAATTGAGGAAAAGGCTCCTTATGCTTAGATTATCAGAAACTGTCTAGAATTTGCAGTCAGTGATACTAGAGTTCATTGCAAGTCTTTTGAAATTCAGAATACATGTGCAATTTATATACTAACATTTACTTGCATCTCAAGCATGTTTTAAAAGCTGTTAAAATGCCAAAATTCAAGCTATGCATAAAACATTCTTTTACCATGTTTGCTTTATGATACGATCTTTAATGCATAACTGCACACCCTGTATAAGCCAAAACCCAACCCAGTTTACAGCTATGTTTTGGTACAAAACATTTCACACTGTTCAGATTCTATCTTCCTCTACACGTGTCTACGTGTATTCTCTCTTTGTCTTTCGGAGGCAATAAAGAGAGATGGAAGATAGCTGGAATACAGTTATATAGATACAATTAGGTGAAAGGAAAGGTGTAATGTGTTTGGTTTGTTTTATTTGATGCACATATCTCTATCCCTCAGAACCTGAGGTTGCAACATTTTGGTTTTTCTAATCATTCCGGTAATCTAAGGCCTTATTTTGAGGAGACATACTACACAGAATTGGAGGCTGGAAGGTTGCTTCAAACTAAGTGCTTAAGTTTGGAATTGTTTCTTTTTAAATGGTCTTCTCTGTGTACAGCTAAACACATGACTAAGAGCAGCATTTATTTCCTGACAATAGATTACTTCCACTGTGGATCTTTTCTCATCTTTGGTCTCTTGCAGGGCTAAGCTAATATTGAAGCAGCACTATATAGCAAAACACTAGACACTTTAATGATGTCTCCATTTACTGATCCTAGCAAAATAATTATGTTGACTTTTTTTTCATGTATAGAGGGCTTTTCTTCAGTAAACTTTTTTCTTTCCCTTTACAGATTTCAAGCATGTGTTTATTTTGCATCTGTCTTTCAAGCTATGTCATGTGGTATCCATTACTTAGCATCTGTGTTCATGGCTGTTACTCCTAACTTTGTATGTGGGATCCCTGGAAATGTGAGTACTGTTCTTCTCTACAACTCCTCTGAATCAAGTATAGAGGACACCTGGACACTATGGACATCAACAGAAAATTACATTGTAGTCCAGCTGCAAAATGGAGAAATTTGGGAACTTAACCAATGCAGCAGGTCCAAACGAGAAGTCAGTTTGGATCTGGCATATGAATACAAAGGCAACAAGTCCATATTTTCTTGTTCTGATGGATTTCTCTATGATGATACAAAGTGGAAGAGCACTGTTGTTACGCAGTGGGATCTGGTCTGTGACCGAGAATGGCTTGCAAAATTAATCCAGCCTACATTCATGCTTGGAGTCTTGATTGGAGCAGTGATTTTTGGTGACATTGCTGACAGGTAAAGTGCCATCCTCTGAAAATTGTAGCTTCAGAATGCAGTAACACCACGCGTATCTACCTGTTTTGTTGGTTTTGTTCATTGTGTATTCATAATTATGTATTCACAATTCAGGAGGTTTGGATATTGTTTTATTCACAGAGGTGTTTAACTCAATTTCTTCTTCCGATAGCAAGTACTAATTTTAAAATGTATTAGCAAATCATTTGCTTTTAGAATTTTTTTCCTACTTTATATCAGCCATTGTTCTAGGCCTTGATCCCACAAATTTCCTTGTGCAGCTAGTATTTGCCCCTAGATTAATTTTTTTTTTTTTTTTAACAGGAATAGCAATGGTTAGTAGTAATAGCAACAGTAAAACCTGGGAGTAGATTTTCATCTCGTTTTCCATGAGGAGAGATTCCTCATGGAAACATAGATTTTTATTTCTGGATATGATAAACAGCTGAAGGGCTACTGGAAGGTTAAAAATCATGTATTTTAAAATCACAAATTTCCTAACCTCTGTCATGAATACAGCTCTGTGGGGCTGATGCAAAGGCTTTGAGGGTTTGCTCAGGTCCCACATTCTTAAAATAAACACCCATACACTATTTTTCCTTGCTGTCCAATTGTAGTTTTTCCGAGTGCTTAGCTTAAACTTCAGTTTCTTGAAGGTTAGTCCAGATAGGAGCAAAAATGGTTGTCACTGAGCTGTGCTACAGTTTCACTTATTTACCAGCATGTACAAAATTCTGTCTGAGTATGAAGAGAGTCAGTCTGTGGAGGGAGTCGACCCGAGCAGTCCCGTGCTCATGGTGCCAGGGCTGTCCTTCAGCCCGTTCCCCTCCGACACTTCCTCCCTGGATGTTATCTCAGATCACACACTGAGATCCAGCATCAGAGCTGGACTCAGAAGCAATAGTGAGATCCAGGATGTACGTCTGTATCCTCCTGCTTCTCTTGGTTTTCTCTCTCAACGCAAACACATGTATTCCTACCTGCGAAGAACTCCCAGCTGTGCCCCTCTATCCATATGAGAGTCAAACGCCTAAGCTACGTTGTACTTGGTTTTGTCTCAGGCAGTTTATGTACCTGTGTTTTGCTTTGAAAGCTGGTTTAGTGTTATTTATCTCTTTCTATAAAGGAACTTGTTGACTAACAGCTCTGTTAGGTGGAGGGTGACGTTTCATCCCACAGCTAACAGTATAAGCAGAAAAAGGAGACCAGGCGTGTTGTTTTCTGATTTTTCCTTCATTAGCACAACGCTACGGTGTGAGAGTTACAACATGGGAATGCAAAAGTAAAGATGATCTTTTTTTAATTTGGCTTTTAGAACACATGGAATCAATCCTGCCTCCCAATCCAAGGCTTTGTAAAACCACATTTAATACAAAACCAGAATATAATGCCAACATTTGTTCTGCATCCCTTTAAATCAGTCATAGCTTTATTAATTAATACTCAGGCATGATTTATAAGGTTATGATCATATTGTTCTCATTTCCATTAATTGAAGCCATGGAGAGCCAGATAAGATAATACACACATTCTGAGTTGCAGATTTACAACTGTAGACTTTACAGCTGAAAGCTGTTATTTTTTGACACGTCCTGGCTGGTGGGAAATAAGTTTGTGGGTTCCTCCCATTCCCAATTAACAGATTTCCCAACAGAAGAACTCCAACAGCTAGGACTCACTGGGATCTCTTCTGGCAGGGGTCAGAGACCAAATGTGCATGACTCCAGGTCAAGGTTGGAGAAAAATAGGAGTTGTTTTAATGTAGTACCAAATACTCATGGAGAAAAACCGACAAACGAGCCCACACCCCTGAAAGTCCTCAAACTCTGTCTAAACATAATACCCACATCTGTGAAAAGCTGTTCACAGTGGAGTAGATAGTAAGAGTCCAAGAGAATAATTATCAGGGAAGAAAAATGATTCCACGCATTTTGTATTACAGAACATTTGTAGGTAGAATATGATGAATCCTCAATAGAGTCTTGTATATCTACTGCAGATTCCTAGGTTTTCTCCTCAGATGAGCTTCTTATTGATACCATGTGCTCACTTGTTTAGGGACAACTGGCTCTACTTGGTATATTTTCTCCTTGAGATACTGGAAGAAGATAAACAAAAAATTTTACTAAATGCCCTTCTTTTACACTGGAAATTACTATGTTGTCAATGGGAAGCTAGTATTTGACATGATTTTTTTTGCTGTTAGTGTACTAGCTTCCTGGATTTCTGTGTTTGTATATGCATGCACATATGCTGTGATGCAATCAGAAAATTCAGGGGAACTATGTAATTGTCATTTATTAGAGAATTCGACTTTAAACAACTGGACAAATATATGTTACAGAAGCCTTTCATTACTATCCAAATTGGTTGTTACTTTGGCAAGAGATGGCATGTGTTATCACAGCTAACTTTTGTTAGAAATTATTAACTAGATGTTACTTAATATAAAATATCTGAAAAGACGAGTCTTACCTATTGTCCTCATAAATAAGACAGAGTAAATTTGCAGATTAGTTACGTAGAAGTTAAACTTGAAACTGGAAGTGAGCATATGTAATGCCCACTTCTGCACGTTGCTTCCAGCCAAGAATTGTGGAATTTCCGTCCATAGGAGCTTCCTTTTTCTTGGAAGTTGGAATTACTGAAAAATTCATACAGGTAACTAAACCAGAGTTTCTGTGATGAGTGAAAGTATTAAGTACAGTATTTTCAGACTCACTTCCAGGTAGGTTCTCTGGCGTTGCAGCTGCATTTTCATAGAATGTTTGTGGTTATTCATAATTTTATTACTGCTGTGATTTGCAGACTGGGAAGACAGCGTATTATGTGGTTCACAAGTGCCGGTCAGTTTGTATTTGGCATCGCAGTGGCCTTCACGTTTGACTACTACAGTTTCGTGATTGTGCGCTTTCTCCTTGCTATGGTAAGAAAGGATGTTCACCGTGGCTCTTTTTATGTATCATTTCCTACCCCTTCTCAGGAAAACCTCCCTTTTGTTATTATTTCCTCCCCTACTTCATTATTCTAAAGCCCCCTCTGTTGCACTTATTTCAGCAGAGCAGGGAGAGTCTGAATGTTCTTGGACCACAGCATTTTTCCTCTTTGAATTAATAGAAAGCGTCTGTATGAAGCAGTGTTTGGTACTTCCTCCATCCCAACCTCTGCTGGACTGGTAATTAAATACCAAGTGTGAGCAGCAAACTCTGGATTCTGCATTGCAGCTGCCATTGCATTTCTCCTTGTTGTTGGAAATTGAGTATATTTTTCTTAAAATAACAAATCTATAACAAGTATGATTTTTATCTCTACCATTTTGAGTGATGGAGGAGAGATGCACATTTTCTCTTCCATGCATCTCTTTGGTCTTTTAAGCTACATCTGGAATACTAAATACATACGTAAACATGTTTAACACCTAGATGTTTATACTGTACTTAAGGGTATTCTAGTATATGTGTTGATGCGTATCTATATACATACTTTTTTATATATGCATGATATATATCCAATATCTGATATATATTCAATATTTAGACATAGTAACCGATTTTAAATTACTATTTTACATCCAAAAGTATAATATTTGTAGTCTTTCACTATATAATGCATAAAGAAATTAGAATGCTATCACAAGAAAAAATATGTAACTTATTTAAAGTAGGTTAGATATTTGAAAATAATCACATAATTTATTTTATTCCTGCTGACGGTGCATTAGTCAAGACAGGACCTTGCACCTGGAGTTGCCTTTGCCTGATTAGAGCTCAGAAGGATTTCCTAGCAGGAAAAACTGCATGGGCATTTCATCATTGAACAGTTGAGATCAACAAGAGTCCTTCTACTGACTCCCTTGGCTGTTGATGTTTAGAAACGATGGCTGTGGTAGTTTAGAAAAGCAAAAAGCTCTGACCAGACCAAACCTGTAGGTTTTAACTCTCCACTGGGACTGATTTGCGAGATGGAGGTCTAAAGCTCTAGCCCCATGCCACTGAGATCAGCGCAGCTTTCCTATCAGGTTCAGTGGGTTCAGAATCAGAGATTATTAACTGGAATATTTTTAACCAGAAATTTGATTAATCAAAACAATATACTGGAATATTTCCTAGTCTAGATTTTCTAGCTGTGTTTTGAAATGTTTTGAGGTACCAAGAGTTTGACTGTTGCTAGAGAAATTGTAATATATATATTTAATAATATATATATTCAGTGAAGACATACTATAATGCAGAACGTGCCAGTAGTTGCATTCGCTAGATAACATATGAGAGCCTATAACCATATATATGAGATTCTCTTCCAACATTGTAAAAATTTGATTTAATGAGATAATTTACAAGGGTGTGGAAGGTAATTCTTAGTAAATTTGCAGTTCCCTGACATAAAGCCAAGATCGCGATTTTCAGAAGTGGCAATTGCTTCAGGGGACCTCATTTTCCTGAGCGTCCAGTTTGCAATGTCATTAAGGGACCTGATTTTTGGAGGTGAAGGACTCAGCGACTTCAGCAAATTAGGCTCTTTTTCAGGTGTCTCTTGCTGGCTCTCCCCTGCTACAGAGAAGCATCCAAAATCACTTCATGTTTTTAAACACAGTGTCCAGGCAGTTTGAAGGTTTGAGTGAACTTTTTCTCCAGCTGATTTGTTTTCAGGGTTGTCTTTTTTTCTGTTAGTGTGGGACATGCCAGTGCGGTGGCAATTAAGCGTACACAAATGTGGAACACTGTTAGCTGTTTGTTTTTACTGCTGTTGCGCAAGGAGAGTAGATACAAACCTCACTCTTTTCTTTTTTCTCTCTCCAACCCCCCCAGGTTTCAAGTGGCTATCTGGTTGTGGCTTTTGTTTATGTGACTGAATTTGTTGGCATTAAAGCACGAACCTGGGCTTCTATGCATGTCCATGCTTTTTTTGCTATAGGAATTATGGTTGTGGCACTCGTGGGATTTTTGGTTCGGACCTGGTGGGTCTATCAGATATTTCTCTCCATAGCCACTCTTCCCTTTGTCTTGTGCTGCTGGATGCTCCCAGAAACACCTTTTTGGCTCCTGTCAGAGGAAAGATATGAAGATGCACAAAAAGTAATTAATATAATGGCAAGATGGAATAAAGTAAGCACTCCCTGCAAAGTTTCTGAACTGTGCTCAGTCCAACAAGATGATCTAGTCAGTGGCAGAACAGGTGACAATGACACGTCCTCAACAAAGAAGCACAACATCTTAGACCTGTTTTGTAACTGGCACATTGCAAGAAGGACCATCACAGTCTGGCTGATCTGGTTCACTGGGAGCTTGGGGTACTACGTCTTCTCCCTCAGTTCTGTCAGTCTAGGAGGCAATGAATATTTAAATCTCTTTCTCATAGGTAAATATTTTTGTACCTTATTCTATTTATGACAGAACTGGAACATAACATTTAGAAATGTCTATAGATTTGATAGCAAATTTTTTAACTTTGTTCTTTCAATTATGAACCTCGTTCAAAAAGTTTCTTGCTAACTCTTCATAAAGTTGACTAACACAGGAGGAGTATCATTCACTCCAAATCTCACTGTTTCTGGGAAAAAAAGATAATTTAAAATTTGTTGGTGTACAAAATTCTTCTCCATCTGTCTTTGTGATTGTAAAACCATATTCTGCTTGTTTCCTCTTTGTCCTGCAAGCATATAGCAGAGCCACACAAACATCAAGGGAAGCAGAACAGCAACACAAAATTCACACTGCTGTGTTAAAGGCAGAAACTAGGAAAATGAGAGAAAAAAAATATTCCTTTAATCACTTACAGTCCTGATATATTGAGTCTGTCTGTGTAGCAAATAGATTCATAATTCTCAGAAGCAAGAGTAATTTTAGTTTTCTCAAAAGTATATTTTTAATTTAGTTGTAGTATTCTTTTAATTTTGTCGGTCTGACTAATCTTCGTCTGGTATGTAAGTTGTTTATAAAGGCAGCTCAGTGCTTTTAAAGCCTGATCCAAAGTTTGTTAAGATCAGCGGAAATATTCCATTGACTTCAGAAGACTCTAGATTGGGCACACAGCTCTGAGCCAGCAAAGAATTAAATCATATGCTTTGCTTTATGCAACTGAGTGCTTTCAGTAAAGTGAATGTGACTGTTCATGTACATAAGCATGCAGAAGGACTGGGGCACTCATTAATTCAGTTTGTGTTGTCACATATTATAGCGTATTGGTAGACTGACAT